>JADHZB010001159.1:7152-85847 GCA_015657535.1 Nephromyces sp. MM_2019 | reverse complement strand
ACACCCATACACACCCACACACACGCACACACACGCACAGGTGTACGTATAGAGAGAGACTGATAGGCGATCTCTTCGCATAGTTTGATGAGGAAAATTTCATAACAAAACGAGAAATTTATGGCAAATTCTTCGCTCTTCTCTATAGCGATGCACCACAGCCCTTTCCTACGCACACAGTGGAGTTGCGCAGAAAGATACTTCGGAAAAGATTGTTTATGCGACTGCTATTTACGTGAACTTCTGAATAGTTAGTGCTACCGATTCCTTATAGAAACTGTAGCCATAGAAGACCATAAATCCTAAAAAAATCGACTTGAAAACCGCAGCGTCGCAAAGCTTATCCTTCAGCATCCAGGCAACTTAGTAGTGTGTGTGTGTGTGTGTGAAATCCTGAATATATAAGGTGTATTATGTTGCTCACACACGCCGTAAGCCTTCAGATGCCATTTTCATAGATTAAGCCTTTGGAGGCCCTCCACACACACCATAAGCCTTCGCACACGTCCTGCATGCTTCTTCACCTACAAAGTGGCTGCGCTTCGCTATGTACGGATATTCGCAGTATACTAAGACAAGCCTTACTCAGCCCGATGTCTGTAGGAGATATCTACAGTATCTTCGCTGATGCCTGCGATATGATGCGGAGAAAAAAGACGATCTTCATTGTGTGTGCGCATCAGATCGAGGGAGATGAACAAGGAAAAGCAGCAACACACCATGAAAGAGTAAAAAAACATAGTTTGTGGGCATCATCACAGTAAAGCAATGAGATTCTCGACTTTCAATTTTCATCATCTTCAACTTTTTAGCCATCTGCGTTGGAATCTTAAATCTTATATGGAAAGGCAAAAAAATGCGTCAAACTAAAAGATACCACCAAACTACATTTTTGATTCAAAATTGTTTGTGTGTGCTGTTATGTGTGTGTTCCACCTAATTTTTTACGAGCTGTTATGTGTGTATTATGTTGTGTGTGCGTGCTTTCACAGTGTGCCTGCCATTATGTGTGCGTGCTGTTACGTTTTTTTTGCCGCTATAATGTATCTTTTATTATGTATATTTGCATTTTATGTGATTCTCCTGCTATGTGTGTGTGTGCCGTTATGTGCGTGTGTACCTTTATGCATGGGTGTGCTAATACAATTTCGGTCCTCTGTTTTAATGCGTGTTTATCTATTAGAAATTAAGCGGAATATTTTGCAAGCTTCGAGCGGGTATATTACGCTTAGGTCTGCCGTAAGATTCGCTTCAACTTCAGGTTTTCTGAATACCTTTCTATGCCATTGCTCAAACACCGTGTGTGTGCGTGTTTATCTCTATGCGTATGTACAAGAGAAAGCCTAAAATCTACATACAATATATTATCTTACCAACACCAGAGAAGGTAGCCAAAACCGGCCTAAACATCCACTCGGGAAGCCAGCTCCAGGGGGGTCTATTGCACGTAACCATGCCTCTATAGATCTTTGGTTTATCACCGAAAATATTCCAATGAACCTACAAAAAATGAACGGAAAAACTCTCAATGAAAAAGTAATGTACGTACACCCCCTGTGATGAAATAGGATAAGGTGAAGACGCAACTTCTTATGCTTTTTCAGATGCTTGATATGCTCAATAGATAAAAAATAGTTAGCAAACTTCACCTGGAGATGAAGATGCATCGTATGCTACACATTTATATGTGAATAACCCAAAATCACACACACAATGAAAATGCAACGAGCAGTAGGAACTAAAAGAGTGCTGAAGGACAAGTAGACACACCCAGTTCAATAGGATAATAAAATTATAGCAAAATCGCACATATCCACAATAGCATACCACCCACCAACCACCCACCAACCACCACCCACCAACCACCCACCAACCACCCACCAACCACCACCCACCAACCACCCACCAAACACCACCCACCGACCACCACCATACCACCAGAAAGCTATCTAAATTTTTCATGCAGAAAAAGACAGCTCCCTTATACAGTACAGCTTTGATGCAATACACAGTAGAAAACACACACAGTTTAAATTTGTATCCCCCCCAGCAGCTTAAAGATGATTTTTTCTTCGTTTCCCACGGTCTCATTCCCTTGCATGAAGCCAAGCATATACATAAGGGCTATACAGTATGAGCGAGCTAACTACTCTTTTAATAGTCTAGCACATAAATTTTATACCTCTGCTGAATACTGGGTTATAACGGGATACATACATTTATCCTGCTTCTTGCCGTGTATTCTAGCAGTCTCTTCAATACTAGAGGGGAGCTCCCAAACTACTCCGTATTGCTCACAACGCCAATAGCCTACACAATATGGTGAAAGCAGCGATTATACAGGGAGAGAATAGACAAAAACAGCAAGGAATTTCAACGAAGAGGCCATCACACAAAATTTGTGTGCGAAAAGCTCCAGATTACGGAAAAAAGGCTTAAAGCGAAGAAATTCGGAGAATCACAAAAAGCCTGCCTATAAAACGAAAGGATTAAACGTAAGATTCTCTTCACAAGCGAGCTAAAGTGGCATATAGATGGAGAAGAATTTTGCCTGAAACCTTCAAAAGAAACGCACACTGCACACATAAGTGGAGAGACCAGCTTTTTTCCCCTGAAAAACCAGGAATTTTAAGAAATAAATGCTTACTTAACCATCAGAATGAAGCTCTCGCACTCACATGGATGCACGACGAATTGAATCATTCCTAGGCCCTTATCTTCTTGCATGTACACATAGCTAAATGCCCAAAAATTTATACACACATTCGTGTTGGAAAATATAATCTTCATACAAATAGCAGCAAGTAAACAACTTATGTACTTAGCGCTAATATACGTTCACATACACACTCCCAGTATTGTGAAGATATGCAAAATATTCGGGTAAATACAGATTTAAGCGTAGAAACCCCTAAATTCCCACTTTTTATCTAAGTTTGAAGATTTTTCTGACACCAAATAAATCCTCTGCTGTTGTACTCTAGCTAACACACTGAAATAAACTGGATTGCAAAAATCACACATAGAAGAAGGCATTCGCAGAGACTTTGAAGGCATAGCACACACGTGTAGATGCTAAAATTGATAAGCTTAACTACAGCACTGAAAGTCTCCGTAGCCGACCCATTCTCCCGTCGCTTGTTATTAACCGTCCATCCCTTTGGAAATCTACCTCAAGATAGCTCGTAGTGCTGCGTTTGAGAGGAAGGCAATGGAGAAGCAATGAAACACGCAAAAAAAAACAAATCACAGAGATCTCTCGATCAAAAGAAGAAAAAAAAAAATCAAATACAAGCCAACCAAATAAATGCAGAAGAAAACATCAAACTTTGGAGGAAACAAACTAGTATTAGTAAAATGATAAAATGTTGGAACGAAAGGGAAAAGAGCCAACGCCACACACAAAATGTAGTAGCACAAAAAGAGAACCAATCAGCTATTCCAGCAGCAGCTATCAAAGCAAGGTTACCTGTACAAACGCTACTTTAAATAATACTCATACATAAGCCTATAGAAACGAAGTCTTAACATATGCTACCTGAAAAAAAACACGCACAAAGTCTCTTACTGCAGCCAGAGGCTAATTTTCAACGGGATTCTATCGCAACTGCCATGGCAGTACACGTGACTAATACCTTCTTAAATGCCCCCCGCCAAGATCGAGATGCCGTAGAAGCAGATTATAATCAGCTGTGATGGAGAAACTACGAGTCTCTACATATACTAGCCTGCTCTACTCTGTCTTAAATCAAATAAAGAAAAATTCCACTCTATCGCTCAAGAAAATTGATGCTTGAAGATATGAATTTTCAGACTCCTCACTTTGATTAAACACATTCAATCAGCTCGCTTCTGCAAAAGCAAACATAGCACTCGCAAACACACGCATAGGAAGGCTTGAACCATTAGGATTATATGCGTACGTTGGGAACATCAGGATTCCTGAAAAATTCTTCAACTTTAATCGCCATTTCTGCATTCTCAGTGGATGAGGAAACCTGTCTTCCTCAGCGTTTGCTCTTCTCTTCCATAGCTGCCAAAAGAAAGCCACCTTTCTAGAGATTCTAGTGCTGAGATACTCTGAGTTATGCAGCGCTCTCCCAGCAGTGGGTGCCAGTTGAGGTTCAGACTTAAGCCCGTTAACTGCTGCTGGCTCTTGATAGCAGTCCCTCGCATTATACTGACACTCATTTGCCGAGTCAACGCGCTTTGCAAAGAATTGCATACACAATCTATTTTTAAAAGCGTGTATACCTGGAATCCTATAAGCGAATTCACTTTTTAGAACTTGATTCTTGTGTGTGAAAGGGAGACACTTGTAAAGTGATTGAAGAGAGAGGGATTCGCTGAATTTTTCACTATTCAAAATTCCATTTTCTGGAATCTTTAAAGACAGTAAATCATTTTCAGCCTTTGAAGATTCAATGTAATCGGAGCTAATCTGGTGAAAAAAATTATCGTGGGGCGCAGGGTAAGAGGGCTGCTTTACATATGTAACAGAGTGATTGGAGGATGAGCAAGTGGTATCAATTATTGCCTTTGTGTTTCCATTGCATACCACCACTCCCTCAATTAGTAAAGCAGCTTGCACACTAACTAAGCAGAATATGTAAAGTTCACAGTAGTAAAATGACCATTTATTGGGTGAATTTTTATAAATTAAAGCATCGCTGGTCTTCATTGTGCCGTTCTTCTAAACTATAGGAGGAAGGCGATGCTTCTGGGAAGAAATGAAACTCAATACTTTAGAAATTCATGAATCTCAGGCAGGTCCATAGATACGGACAACAGCCACTGCCATGCGGGTACAAAAGAAAGCAATGGGTTGAACATGGCGTATCGTTCATCCAAGCAACTCCATCCTGCCGAACCACCAATAAATCACGGGGCAAAAATCCAGCCAGAGCAGCTGCGTTGATGGTTGAATCCGTAGTAATTCACTCTGGAATAGAATGATATATCTGTTTTGAATTGCACAAAGCCATTGGCTAGGAACTAAAACGAGCCGAAATACGAGGCTACAAGACCGTGAAATTAGTCATTGACAGAATCTGGTAGTAATAGATACTTTGCACACGCAATATGCCCTGCTATTCCGTGCATACTGCTTCTGATGCTCATACTTGCTATACTATAGTAATTTTTTAAACGTTTCCACCCTCTCGTCAGCAAGAGGTACCTATAGATGCTGTCTATTCGAAGCACATACAGGGCCGGGATAGAATAGTTGGCATACCGCAATGAGATGGGCTGTTCGTTATGACGATAAGCACACTTTCTCTTGAACTTAAATGGTCATCCTCCTATTCTCCTGGTAATTGGGAGATACGTGTGTGAGCTTACTCCTATGTTCGACGAATACGCCTTACAATTCAGACTCAGCGTTACGGAGGCAATCTATTCGAAGAAAGTCTACAAGTATCTCTGCCTCAATCTTAGCCACTAAAGTATCACAGGTAGTCAATGAAAAAGGTGCATACATGTCTGAGCAGTGCAAAGAGTTGGCGGGCATCATTCATACTAAAAAGTAAGGCCCGCATAAAAAACAAAAGTGGAAATGCGAAAGAGTGTAACAGCAAAAGAAACTAAAGGCACAGCGACTCTACAAAGAGTACAAAGCATATAAAACTGAATGATCTACAAAGCGATAACGAGTCCAGACTGAGTAGCTCATGAAATTCGAGTGGCTTTTGATAGGATCAACTCCTCAAGTGGTCTCCCTACGTGAGGCGAGACGTTATCATGCAAGTTAGAACCACACATAATCAGCTTGCTCGTACATTAGGGTGCCGTGTTTTCCTATGCTGCAGCCGATGATACGTAACCATGTCGAAAAGTGGTTAAAAATCCTGCAAAAAAGTTATTTGATACCGCAATAAACCCGCCTACACAGCACGATTAGCCATCCGCAGCAAGTAACCCGGCGGGCAATCTATATCACTATGGAAGCCGCGCGGACTTGCGCGAAAAAATTTTCAAATTTCAAAATGTTGGAATAATAAATACTGGATCATCGTAAGTAATCCAACTAGTTGGACACTGAGAACCGTACATAAACCGTTAAAGTGTGGTACTCCCTCCTTCAACTGCGGCTTTCAGCCTTTTTTTCATCATAAAACACAAAAAAATGAAGGATTTACCGCCTCTTTGCTGTCAAGGCGCAGCATAGCTTCCATCTACTGAAGTTCGTACCCATGTAGCAAACGGAGTGGCTGTAATAAAGTATTTACTTGACAAAAATCTTTGAAGTAAAGCTTTTACAAACAACGGGAAATTCTTCAAGCGGGTCTATGTGCAGCTTCCACATTGAGCCACTGCTTCACCCTCCTTGTACATAAAAACCTGGAGAACCTCCAATTAATCCCTCTGTCAAGGCTAAATACGAGCATCTTGTAAAAAAAGAAGTAATCTTTTCTACCATAGAGCTTTTTGATTGGTCTGCACTTTCCCCTATTTCAATAAATAAATCAATATCACACGACTAAGCGCAAAAATTCTAGTGGGCTGAATTCACGAATTTTGGAATCCTAAAATATCTGCAGAATAAGGCTTTTAAGTACTTTGCCATTTGCAATAGTAAGGGAATATCCCTTGTATCACGAATATTGATGTTGCACGCTAATTTCATCATTTAAGCACTGAACTCTCAGTCCTGATTGTTTTACCAGAGTTCCATTTTACTGAAATAGGGTAACTTTGGTCTATACATAAGTGCGGACATGAAAACTCTTAGTCTCTTCTCTCGATGTTGCTTACTGTATATCATGTGCAGAATATGCACTAGCATGCGCTGCTTTTTGACTTCTAACGACTTTGCAAAGCGGTGGGCATCTAATAAAGAACTGTATAAGCCGTGTATAGGTTCCTTGCTATGATAAAATACTGTTTCCCCGTTCCTAGAGTGAATACTCCGCTCGTGTATATCAGTAATCGCTTCCGCACCCCCATGCTATGCTAACTTACCCGAAATTGCCAGTGTATACATTTACTGGTTTGTGTGCCTATGTTGTGCTCGGGAGCTGGGTGCGGAAAATGAACGCAGAATGCAGTTATTATTTGGCATTAGCCTGACAAAGGAAACTAAAATTTTTCTTTTTTAGAGCACAGCTATATATTTTTGCTGTTTTTGGCGCTTTTTTATTTGATATCTCGAGATATGCAAGGAAATTATCGCCAGAAGTGAAATATAACCCTTGGCGGCACAATGCGCATGTTTGTTTAGCTGTGGCACTCAGGATCACGACATAAGAATCCATAATAATTGGTTTGCTAGCTATGGCAATGGAACATTCCATTCATTAAAACAAGTTTACGGCAGATTATCTCTTTCGCTTTCACTAAATCAGGCAATTGATATGAACACGGAAAACACCACTGCAATCTATTCGCCAACCAATTTTTTGTTCATTTTGGCGGCCTATATGCACATTTGAACCATCCTGTGTATACTACCACTTTCAAAATATGCCAAGACACTGGAATTTTATAAGGTAAACTATTGCATCTGCGCACCTGCTCTCCTGGAAAATAAGCGTAAAATGCGTAAATTTGAAGAACGCTCTTTGCAAGTTGTAAGCGAATCTATCTAGAACCAACTTGCAAACATCCTCTTTCGGGTCTGCGAATGCGTGGTCGCGCATCCTAATACCTTTCAGGGAAAAAGTAACGCGCTACTCCTTGCAAAAATACAACTAATCAAGTAATGCATATACTATGCAGACAGGTAATGAATTGGGTAACCCCGTTTAATTGGGGTACCATACCTACCTGGTAAGTCCAATTTTCGGCTAGCTTACGACTGCACAACTAATAACAAAATCGTATTGAGATTTTTTTTCGTTTATAGTCAGGAAGGTATTTATAAATTCGTAGCTTTGATTATTTAACCTACCACGACACAAATCACCAGTCAGTACCGATGTAGACGATAACCTTTTATGCTGTCAGAACAGCATTTTTGTATGGTAGCCCCCCTCATTAGAAAACGACACTTATGAACTTTACCACAGAGATTGAAATGCTCGAAATTTCACGAACGAAACTCAAAAAGCTTTTTAATTTAATTTTTCTAGCTTGGATCTTCCTGAAAAGTAGCGGAAATTTACTTTTCCTTTGCATGCATGAATTCCGAAATCGCCTAAATATTAAAAGGTACTGTCCTATCAATGTATTCACGCAAGTTATCTGGAGCAGAAACATACTATAAATTGCTCAGAGACTCTTGTAAAAGGCGAGCATATTTATGGCTATCAAGGCCGCACTGCTTTCTCAAATCGTTTTTAAATAGGCTCTCGTTTTACGGGAGCGATTGTTATTTGAGAAGCATCAAGAATTTTTCAAACAGTACGTAGTAACATACCCTGAACCTTCGATAGATTTATCTCTCGAAAGGTCATCTTTATGTTTAGCGCATATTTTACCTTTTCCTCAGGCATGACATAGATGCCCATAAATTCGCATCTAATGGTACTGCCTTCGTTAATGTGAATGCATTGATCTGTATGTCGCAGGTATAATATAGATGGTTAAAATACCGTAAAAAAGAAGTGGTGCAAGCGGGAAAAGAATTTACATTCTAAGCTAACGCACCCTTTTAAATTATGAATGGAGCTATCTAGAGCATTTTAATTTGTAATCCTCTCCCTTAGGGTAAAATATAATCGTTTTACATTAATTCTAAAAGTCAATATAGTTTGCGCTTTGATATTATACATACATCAACTCGATGATGCATATGATCACAGAGTATCTTTACACTATTCATGTGGCATTAGCATAGATATACCGTCTCGGCGACTCTACCCGTTTTCTAAATTTAGCGCTACTAACCTCTCTAGTGCGCTTTTTTTCTACTTGGATTATTTGTCTCCCATTCTAAAACAAGCCTTTTTGTGGTGGAACTGCCAAGCAGACAATGTATACATCTGTGGCATATTCTTTCAACCATATATCAGCACAGTACTAAGTTACTTTTGCTTATTATTTTTCAGGGGCTTTCGCACGGTTTTGATGATTGAGCAAATAAGCAATCTCTACTCGCTTAAAATGAACTTCTGCGTGCATGGTTTTACGTGAAAATTATGGCACTGTGAAGCTTGCTCTGCACTGGGTATAAGTGGAACTAGTTGGAATACTTTTACATGCCTGAAAGTGCTAATAACAAAGCCTGGTATGCTTGCATGGGCAATAAATGAGTAGCCCTGGAATGAAAATACCTCATATCCAAAAGAAAATTTTAAGTATTTTATCCAATCAACATAGTTTTTTGAGGATTTTCTACGACACTCCAAACACGCTTATAATAGAAAATCTAACATAGAAAAGGGCGCTACTCTTTGCTTTCTTTACTAAGAGAGCTACTATATAATGGAGTAAGAATTAGACATATTTTGAAGCGTTTAAGATTATCGTTTAAATATTTCTGAAAGTGACCAGTCTCTGCTCAAGCTTGTGCTATTTGCAGGACTTTATATATTTTACACTAAAAATAGTACAGTTTACAAAAAAAACTTCTTGGAATATTATGTTGAGCGAATAATTTAACGCGAATCCGGTATATTATGAAAATTTTCGTACATCTGTTGACATACTATGTCAATACTGCAGATGCGAGGGGATTTACTGACTTCGACGGTGTTCCATAGGTACTAAACCATAAAATTACAGTAGTGTTTCTGCACACCATGGCGTTGAGTAACTTGCAGATTCGTGGGTATTTTTTCACTACACGATACATTGGTAACACCAAAATATATAATTTCTCTCATTGTGTGCGAATGAGCAGCCCACGAAGAGTTAGGATCCTTGCAAAACTGTGTACGTGCCGTTGCTTAAGCTTTTGTAGACTCACCACTTTGCTACTGTCATTACACTGAAATGCCCTAGTCACCTTACAGACCATTATATGAGTTACCATAGACCCGTACATCTTAGCTTAACTTTGAAAGCTATGTTCTGTAGCGAATACTTGTCTTCTGCCGCTGCATCAACACTTTCTTTGCCTTTGATGCATGTCTTTCTGCCGCTGACGCCCGCTTCTTATACACTATCTAGAGTCAGTGCTTCGCCGGCGGACCCACCTACCACTGCGTTGCTTCCCTGCTGCGTCCTAACTGCTTGAAATGTTTTGAATGCTTCGAACAGCATGAAATCTACGAATGCGATTGCAATGATGAAGATATAAAGGCGGGCCGTGAGATAGGATATCATTTAATCTGGTAGGTAGAAATATGCAAACGGTTGTCTGCTTAACTGGTCTGCAATGCAGGAAATCATGAGGTTGTAGTTGATTCGTGATCTTTGAGGTTTCGTTAATGCACTAGATATGGATGCGTAAGGGTGCGTTACTGGATAAGCAGGGAGTAGGGCGTGTTAGAAGTAATAAATGGGGCCCAGAGTCTTGTTTTTGTACGTGAAAACAACATTCCAATGCGATTTTTTTGTAACATTTCGCAACGTCGTACCTGGAGCTTTTTCCTGAGAACAATGCTTGCATGTATTGTAAAGCAAAAGCCAATTTTCCTTGGAGAATAGTTAGGTTTCAGAAGATATTCTCTGGGGCTGATGAGGAAGATTTTTTTACATCCAAAAGTAGTACCGGGCCCCCTGGTGTCACAAAAAAGCGTTTTTTTCTTGTTTAGAAAATGACACTACCGCTCCATGAGTGCAGGCAAAATAAGTTTACTATAACATAACTTTGAAGTTTCTAACGCAGATATGAATGCTTTCTTTGTAAGGCAGAACAAGAGCTTTTTTTCGTTTAACTGAGGCTCCTATTAAAGTTGAGGTGCTTCTTTTGGTAGCATGATTTGAATCAGAATGATGAATACTAGCAGTGGATAATATTTTTGATGCGTTGATGGCAAGATATGGTCTCTCGTGAAGGACGTGCCTCATGAGGAAAGCAAAGATGAATTGAATAATTTTGTTGTACTGGAGTATGTTGTAACAGAGGCCTGAGAAGCTGATAAGATAATGTAGAACTCTTACAGTATTAGAATTTTGCATGTGGTTGCTTAAATACACATTTGTACGAATGTGCAGCACAAAGAAATAAGAAAGTAAGCGATATGTTTGCTTAAAGAATCGGGAATATTCACTCAAGCTAGATATAGGAATGTAGCCAATTTAATGCTGACGGGATATGTACATTGAACATCGCCATGGGAGGCGTATGCATATGCCTTTCCCTCTGGTTGATGAAGAAGTTCACGACGGTGGGCAACCACAGTAACGCAACCCGCTCAAAACTAATTTTTTTCGTGCAAATGGGTGCCGTATGATATAAATAGCGAAGTTGCTATGGGTTCTCGTGTGTGTTAGTGAGCTTCTACTCCAGCGTTTTCCTGCTTAGTAGTGAGCTTCTACTCCAGCGTTTTACTGTGTGTTAGTGAGCTGCAAAGACTATTTTTTTGGGAGGGCTAATTTATCTTGCTGTTATGCTTTTTATTATTTTTTTAACGGTTTAGCTCTTTCACGGTAGTGGTGACCAGGCAGTGACTGGATTGGATTTCTTGTCAACTTCTACTTGCGTCTCTAATTTATTGACACATTTCTGCAGCCAAGTTGCAGAGACTTTATATTATCCCTCAAAACACTATTTCAATTTTTTAGCCACTTTCTAATGAATTATGAGCTTGTGCATTGCACTTTACCTGCTTTGCGCTGCTAAGGGCGATACTTGTGGGTGGGTTAAGTTAAGTTATAATAGGGTTACTTTTTGCCTGTACTCTGAAATCCCTGAAAATTCTTTGCTTCTTCATGCCGATTTCTAAATCCCCCCTTTCTGCAGCACCTATTCCTGGTGTCTTCCAGTCACGATACACAAGTTTTATTCCTGGACTATGGCCCACCCAAGGCATACTGACAGCGATAATTCTGTTACATTGAAGATGGAATCGCATAGATAATCCTTGAGTTCCCTGTTTTTTTCGCATTATACATTGGCTAATCGTGTGCACGGAGCTGCCCCACAACATCTATCCTACAAAGCCAAAATACGCCTTTTTAACATCTTTTTACTCGTTCGCCTCCACCCCTGAGATGCTTCATGCACTCAAAAATTTCCCCTAATCTCAATATGCTCCTCAAGGTATCTTTATGAGATTTAAGGGTGTCGCCGCCTACCGACACATGCTGCACTCTTTGCATGCGCCTGGTAGGAATATTTTGGATCACATGGTTCCTGGTTACCAGGAAAAGAAAATATGATCAAACGCTAGAGCATTTGGCAGCGATAGCCTCACCGTTGATAGCAGCTTTTTAAAAGCTAATAAGCCAGCGGCCAGCAAGAAAAACCAAAAACAGAGGATTCTAGAAGAGGTATATGTAGGTGCTGTCTCCCTTTGTGATAATTATGAAAGAATTGCTGCCAAAATAGGATCTCCTGGGGAGAATAGCGCTGAGTCTCAGCAAGCCACGGCCTTTTTCCGTGATGACCCCCTTCATCAGAATACTCTCTCCAGCGCTTCCTATCGGCTTTTTGTTGGCCATGATATATCAAATCTCAACGAAACAACGAAAAAACGAAAGTTTTTGCTGCGAAAAAGACCACGGGTATCCACTCCGAATAAAGCAGATAAACTTAGCCATCATCCGTATTTTTCTACATCCTATCACCCTCCACCCAGGAAGCAGATTCTGCCTTCAACTTTAAAGAATGCTATTTCATTATGCACCTCCCAAGAGAAGTCATTTTCCGGGCAAGAGGGCTCTTCCGGTGTTTTTTATCAATCTATGGCTACTCCTAAGGCTTGTGCAGCTTTTCTCTCTAAAGATAGTGAAGCTGCTTCTTCTTCCAGCACTTCGGAGCTGCTGGAGGGAGTTACTATAAGCGATGTCATTTCTTCGCTAAAATGGGAAAATAATTCGGGAAACCGCGAGGATTTCTACGCGGCTAATCTCAACCTTCAACTTCTATTAGGCATAACGGTGTTTGGAGTACCCGTCAATTGGTAGGAAGCATAATGGATGATTCAAATGAGTTAGGCTAGCCGAAGAAACTCTTTTGTAGTAACTTTTGGCTCGTGTGTATGAACTCAGGTTTTTCTCTTCTTTAGAGTATTGTTTCAGCGGTTCAGTATAGACACTCGATGATGCTTGTGTGTGCAATTTATAAGGAAAGGGATTCGCAGAACTTTTGCCTGATTGCATTTTTTGTTGCAGCTTTTAGAAAGCAACTGCTATTGTAGCAGTGATGACCTCTCGCTGCTAGTAAATCTGCTTCTTTTTTATCATTTTATGTAAATTATGAAAGAAGTATCAGCTCTTTTGTGTAATGGCAAATCGCTTATTCAGAACTTTGTTTTACTGAACAACTTTAGCCACTGCTATCTTGGTGTGCTAAGCCTGCTTTGGCCGTTTCCGTGATGATACGCTGCTGATTTATACGTGTGTGAAACTCAGTTATCTTGCCAAAAAAATCTTCCGAATTTGGATTTTCTGTGGCTTTTTACGTGTGAATCATTGCTGGCGCAGGAAGCAGATGATGATGAAGTAACTTTCTTTACTACTTCATGAGCGTAATGGCTTTACAATAGAGCATGTTTTACTAGGTTTTAAGTGTGTCTTTAGAGCATACTTTACTAGGTTTCAACTGCATCTTTAGATAAAATTTTACTAGGTTTTAACTGCATCTTTAAATCATACTTTAGTAGGCTTATCTGTGACCTATATGTTATGAAAAGTGCTTCTTTCCTCCCTTTAAATTTTTCCTATAATTTCTTGGTGGAATTTCTTTACTTTCCCATAGATATATTACAAGATAAGGCACAGTCATACTATAAAGCGCCCCCTCACTCCTTGATATATAAGCCCAAAAGACTACTCTTCCCCTATGGGCTTGTCGTTGTGCTCGCTCATTGATCTTTTTTCAGGTGCTTTAATCTCTGAAGTTTCAATCCCTTCCCCTGAACTAATTTCAACCGCTCTTCTTTTGCTTATGCAGGCCGCTGGAATATCTAAAATTTTATCTCGATACTTATCTCTCCTTCTTTAAACTCACTCCTTCCCGATATCCTGATGCAGTACACCCCCCAAGATCTCATGAAGAAGCAAAGGGTGCAGCGAGTTTTCTTCGTCGTAATTCTCCCTTTGAAAAATCTGCATTTTTTGTAGCAGAATCTTCTGCTACACAGGAGAGTTCAGAGGCATCGACAATTGACAATTCCAGTCATCATGAGCAGGTAAGAAAGCATTCTAATGCTTTTTATGATGATAATACTACTAATGTCTCTAAAGCTAGCCGAAGTGCTGCAGCAGCTGATTCTAGTACCCACAATGCTAGAGCTGCTAACGTGAAGCCTGCTCCTACTAATTACAACGACTTTATGGAGGCAAACCCTCGTTCGAAGGAGAATCCTCTTTTGAAGGCAAGCACACCAACTCCCCCAGAGTTTGTAAGCCCCGCTCAAATAAGTTTTCCATGTGCTTCTATAGCTACTGAACTACCTACTCCTCCTTCGTTGAGTGGCCAGCAAGTCCACATTGCTTGTTCCTCGCTAGAGCTTAAGGCTATACTTCTAAGGCTCCGTGTTGTCCCAGTTCTCAATGACTGGCAGCTAGGGGGACCCTTACTTACTATACGGCCTTTCACCATCTTTGTTGACGGTGTTGAGAGGAGCTGCCCAGCTTTTGGGCTTGACTGCATAATAGACGAAAAGCAAAAGTCCCTAGACCTAGTTACCCACTCGCAGGAAGATGGGGGTTTGAAACCTCATGATAGTGCTTATGAGCCTAGTGTTTCCTTAAAGATAGCTTGTGCGTTGGCTATCGAGATGGTATGTTGAAGACTAGTGGCGGATTTTCAGTTGCGTTGAAATGTTTTGAAAATGTATGAGAGCTTGTTAGTTTAGCTCTTTCAGAGTTAGGATGTGCTGGCTTCATTAGTCAAACTGTGTGTGTTCGTCGAGGAGGGTTTTGTGGACTAATTTGGTGCATTACACAGAACATGACTATAGCGCCCGTAACTCTCTCTACGAAACGGCTTATACCATTCACCCCCGATCCCCATTTAGTTTCTGTAGGATTGGACGTTTTTGTAGCGGCTATACTCCGTAAAAGCTTGTATCTCCTTCCAAAGTATTACAATTTTTTGTTTATAGCTGCAAAACTTCCTACACATCTTTTGTCTGCTATTTCTACCAAATGTGTGTGTGACTAGATCTTACAAAAGAATTATCTGGATCGTATAATTGCCAACAATTTTGTCAAATATCATATCAAGAGAAACACTCGCTTGTGTAAACTTGCCATAGTCCAAGCTAAGTTTTCATGTTTGCGTGTGCGAAATCCGGTCTTTTCAGCAGGGAAGTAGTGAACCTGTTGCCTCTTTTCAAGTAACTTGCTAAAAATACCTTGTTGAATATTAAAGGGTTTGTTCTTGGCGCCCATCGCACTGGTTGTTTATCTTTCATAGGCAATGAGTGAATCACCATTACAGCCTACGGGGCTTGATGTATCACTTGAAGGAATCTTAACCCATTGGAATCACCTAAATAAGTCAGGAGCTTCTCATTGCACGTTTTTGCTTGAGTCTCTAATGCTGAATATCATTCGTTGGCTGCCCCCCAATACTTTGGACTACGTATATACTTCCCCGAAAGTAATCAAGTCCCATCACACGTCTACCTCTGCTCGTCAGTCTTTGCGTTACCCACCCTCTCCCTCACAGAGGAGCCACAACTTCGTCGAAAAAGCTAGTCAGTCTACTGCTTTATTCTTTGAAACTTTAAAATCCTTACCAAACCCTCTGCAAAAACACCAACGTAAAGCGAGGAAGAAAATTGTAAACCCCAGAAACTCCCTTCAGGCTAGCGATCCTAGGGCCGGCACTACAGCTATATATGAAAGAAAACTGAATGTTGTGAAGAAAACCTCTGGAAGAAATAAGGAAATTTTGCACCCCTTTGAAGAATCTTCAAGCTATCATAGTGGTAAGGGGAGAAAAATAGCTCTGCAGGGAACGTCTTTCGTGTCATCTTCAAGTTTTCTTGGGGGGAAAATTTTTTCTTCTTTAACTGCTGCCACTCCTGGCTGTCCTTAAACGCAGAGCAATCGTAATCGGGCTGGAAATTTTGTAGCAGATATATTGTTTGATGGTGGTGGTAGGCATTGCTGAGCCTCCATGGGTTGTGGGGTTTTGCTTGATTTTGCAATGTTTTGTTTTATATTTTTGGGTTAAACCTCAGCGTGTGAAATTGCTCAGCCATTGGATTCTAGTAAGGTTTTTTTTGGCTAGTGTGTGGGTAGCCGCAAGCTGATTCGGCTTGAATTTGTGTTGTGATATAATATTTCGTATAAAATGCAGTACACTGAGCAACTTCTCCGTATGCCCGGGGCATTTATGAGAACTTTTATACCCATTTTTTGCTGCATAAAAAAAATGTCGATTTCTTGCCGATTAAGCATTTTTTTTTGTGTGTTGCTGCAAAAACATTTTTTCCATTAAAGTTGCATTAAGCTGACAACATATTCATTTTTTTGCTTATATAGCAATAAAATATTCGCCCATATACTGCAGTCGCTCAGGTATCATTTCGGCGAGTATGCAGTATTTTTTTTGAGAGGATAAGCAAGTTCTTCATGAATAGGCAGTTTTTTTTGAGACCATTTTTTGTGTAACTATGTACACCTTATCTGAGGGGTAGACTAATTTTTTTCATAACCCCGTTCGATTCAGATCGAGCTCAGGAGAATACAAAATTTGAGGAGCCTGAGCAGCTTTTAAAAATGTCTAATCTTAACCTATTGGCCGATGACCCTGAACTGAATAAACCAAGCATAGATTGGGAGGACAGCAGCGATTTCCATTTTACTAATGAAGCTACCGATTCTGTAGTTTTTCCTGCACACACCACCACTAACGTTAGCAATATTACTGCTGGTAGCAGCGCAGATGCCACTGATCATAATGATAAGCGCATGCTTTATGAGAGGAAAACCCATGCAAGTCAGAGCAAGACATGCTTCCAGTCGATATCTTCACCCCGATCTGTACTGAATTCTCCCACTCTGCCTTTTCAGTTTTCGACATCGCCTTCGCAGCCAAAAAGAGTCCCTCAGCATGCTTCGGCTATGCAGCCCCGAAAATTCGCAGCTCCAGTAGCTGGTGGAATGCCGTTGAGTGTTCAAGCAGCTGAAGTCATGCCGAAGCCTCCTGGCAATGAGGTTGGATCAGAAGGTGATCAGGACTTTGGTGAAACCAGTAAGTCTGCTTATAATTCCTTGTCGTGTCTTACAAGCCCGAGGCTTGCTTCTTTCAGCATTAACGCAACTGCAGATAATAATATATCAGGGAAAATAGCGAGGTCTGATAGTCTTTCCGACATAATGGTGGTATCTGATGATGTGACTTTAATGTCTCCTGCGCTTTCTTCGAGGCCTAATTTGAAGCGCCTCAGTTCAAGAGGCAATGTTTCTTCGCTGAATGAGCAGGTTAGAGTCACTACGTATAGTGATAATAAGGGGGAATATGTTTCTAGCAAGAGCGAGGGACGGAAGATTCGTTCAATCATCCACGACTCGAAGCGTGGTGCAGGTAAGGTTGAAAAACTTGAAAGGGACTCACCCCGCGGGAACATATTTCTCAACGCGAGGAGTCCTGAAAAGGAGAGAAATTGTGGTCTAACTGAAGGTCATTCCGTTGGTAAGCTCCAATCGAACTTTCTCGCTGCTTATCATGACCCTATCCATGGAGATGGTGCCTTTGGTACTTTGGCATCGAATAAAACAGCAGAAAGTATGCTTCCCCACTTGCAGCCGCCTCAAAAATCCTCCAAGCTAGCTGCTAATTGCGATCAAATAGATGATAATGGTAGCTCTCAGCAAGAAGAAGTTGGAGGCATAGGGAAACTTTACTACTTGGATGAGCTTGAGAGTTGTTGGAACACTGAAGAAGTCAAGCTGTTAATGAGAGAGTTTTGTGCTAGCCTCTTGGGTAGTAATACCAGGAGACCCCTGTGAACCTCCATCGGTATAGATCGTATTTTTGAGATTTTGTATGCCTGCGTCATCACTTGTTAATTTATTAACCTTACTTAGGGTTAAAGAAACTCCAGGAGTATGCGTTTGCACACTTCTTCGTGAACTTATTCCTAAGAACTAAAATTTTATTTTAGTGAGTTTTGAAGCGGAGAGTCAAAGTCTCTCCGCCGGCAATGAAGGTTTGCTTCGTTGTATATAGTTTCGGAACATTGTTTGATATATAAATTGTTCGGGCTGGGTTTGGCATTTACCTGGAGCAACCTTGTGCGTACTTGTGTATTTTTGGCTATATAAATGTGTATAAGGTTCGCAAATCTGCAAAACTTGCAGAAAATTATTAGAGTTGGCGTGTAAATTGAAGGTATAACGCAGCTAAAAGCATGTTTAGCAACTGCGCTGAATGCATGTATAGTTCTTATCCAGAGTTTCACATGTATGTAAAAATTGCTTTATTTACATGTGGTGGTGCAGCTTCTTCCTGTAGTGCCTAGGTAGAATGTATACGATTACATTTTTGGGTTGTACTTTGTTGCTTCGAAGGATCTTTTTTTGCGGCCAAGAGTAATAGAAGAATTATTCTTGAGGTATCATCTTTCTTGGTTTAATAGCGAGATGGCACTATGTGCACCGCAGTGCAATACCATTAGAATGCAACATCCGCTAGTAGCTATATGTTTTTTGCCCTGTGTTTGAGCCAGATTTAATTGTAATGGGTGCTAGGCAAAGTTAAACGGGGCTTTGATGCTTTCTCAGGTGTTTCAACAAGGTGAAAAGTAGTTGTTTGAGCTTTTTGTCCATTGATAATTGTTTTGGCTGCCGATCCTTAGCATGTTATCCGGCTGTCCAGGCCTGTTTCGCCCGAAGAATCTTCCTCAGTAATATTTTGATACAAGTACTGCCACAGCATTATTTCTGAGAAGACACATTAAAACTAAGTGAATAAACTCGGATATTGTGGAGATGAGGTATAAAAGCCTGTAAACCATGCGTACTCATATGGCAGCACACACATAAACAGGGAACAATATAGTAACTGTGGTTCCCTGAATATACTAACGTACCATCTCATCCTCTCGACGGGTATATAATCTGTGCTTATTACGCCATTAAATAAATCTTATCGAAAGCAAAAAATGTCACCAGGGGCAACAAAGCACAGCTGGGATCCAGCTAGGCATGAAAAAAAAGTTCGCTTTGTAGCATGCATACATAAAAGAATGGATCTTGGGTGGCAAGTTGCACGCGTCACGACGCAGGATAGCCAACGTACAAAGTATCATCACATGGTCGCGGCTGGTTCTGCCAAAACCCTACAGAATGGTAATTGATAGATATAGCAGATAGCGAGGAGTTGTGACCAACGAAAGTACCTAATGCATTGTAGAATTTCCCATATAATTTAAGTTGTTATCTTGAAAAGTGGTACATGTAGGGTGGATAAACTACTCTGAAAAAGCTCAGTTCAAGTTCCCGATGTTAGCTTTCAATGTGCTAGGCTGCGTTTCGTTTTAAGCTTGGAGGGAATAGCCGTATAGATCAAAGATTTGGGTGAATCAGCAACATAATTCAATGATGACCAGCATAAAGATACAATTTGCAGTAGAGTTCGTGAAGGTAGTGTTTCTGCACGATGTGTATGGAGGGAATTCTGGGAAGCAGTCTACGAACTATCACTTGAAATAGTGTCATACCTTCGAAAAAGCATCGCTATAAAAAGCTGCTACGCGTATATTCAAATTTTGAAGGCCACCGTTGATGAGTATGTATTTATTGAGCATGAATATATGCAAAATGCCGGCACATAAAATTCCAATCGTGACAATATGATGAAACGGTAAAAAAGTAAGGATATACTAAAAGGTTTGGTACATTAATTTTGCAGTTACCTGGTAGCTAAGGTAGCAGCGCCAGGCCAGCGCTTTCAACCAGATACGGGCAACGCTGCATCACGCAGATGACCGGTTATGCCTCTGGATTTAGCTTCCAAGCTTAGAAACGTAAGGGAATCTATGACTGGCAACAGTGTCAACTCACGGACTAGGATAGGATGACCGAGTGGGTATTTCGCCTTAGGGAACAGAAGGTGATTGATAACCATTTCTCATGCTAACCTAGTGGAAGCTATGATTGATCTGAAGTGTTTCACTTTTGCGTTGTCCTAAAGCAATGCCTTCTACCCTTTTTTGGTCATATTTTGTGGCTGTGCGCCCTGCTCCCATGTACCATCGCCTAAATGGGATGAGCTTAGTCAAACTGATTGGAGGCCTGGGCATTCACTATGATGATGCAGTGTAGTAGACCCTAATTGAACGGAAATCGTAGCTTCCTGCCGTTGGTGTACAGACGTTTGCGAGGATGTGCCTTTAGTACGAGAGGACCGAGGTGGACCTATCGCTGGCGCTGCAGTTATTCCCCCTTAACGGAAATCTTCCGCAAATGCTTTCTGCGTTTTTTGTCATCTCAAAGCTACGATTTTCAGTTAAACATCAAAAGGATTCTCCCAATATCAACTAAACCACCGACAGGCTTTCTTTTTAATTTCAGTGAAGCTTTTATTTTGCCTTACTATACTCTGCAAATAGTCAAATTCTCAGCG
The DNA here is from genome assembly GCA_015657535.1 of Nephromyces sp. MM_2019. Taxonomy (NCBI): domain Eukaryota; phylum Apicomplexa; class Aconoidasida; order Nephromycida; genus Nephromyces; species Nephromyces sp. MM_2019. Next base: position 65,269 of record JADHZB010001159.1, on the reverse strand, counting down.
TTGTGACCTCTATGAGCTGAAAATAACTTTTTGTGGGATGTGATTTCTTTTGCCGGCGTCAACTTAAGACTTCACATCTAATTAATATCCCTTCCTATGAGGACGTCGAATTTGCTTTACTTTGCCACGGCAGATGCCTGCTGGGCCTGTAGATTGAACATGGCTGTCTATGGGATCCCTCTAACGCTCAACAAGGTATCGAAGATACGAATAACACCGTCAGAACGAGAGGAAACGGCAACTGGAATATCTATGTTCAAGTAAGATGACAGGGTTATGAGGTGTATGTCACATACAGTGTATATTATGAAAAGAGACAGCGATTACTGGGGTTTATATTGAGGAACATGAATTAAGTGCTTTGCAGTGTAATCTGAAGTATAAGTAGGTATGGACCTTGATACTATGGTCAAGGGGAAGTAGTCAATAAGGCAAGTAAATACACGTGGAACTCCTGCTTTTCGTCGAAAGCAAGCATCTCCGTTTTCTAGCAAAACTTGTACAAACAAAAAAAATTGCAGCTCAAGAAGATTTCTTTACTCTCTTATTCCCGTACTAGTTCCAGCTATCAATTTTCATGCGCTCACATTAAGCTAATGGTTGCTTCACTTTTGTTTTGCCCTAAAATAACCGTCATGTAGGAGATATTGCTTGAAAGTGAGTCGCAACGCATGCCCCACCTTTGGCTTCTGGTAAGTAATTTCATTGGGAAAGTTATTCCTAACTATATACTTTGTCATACTCTCAGAGATTTCAAGTCAGGCTTTCTTGGACGCCTACGCTATAACAATCCAGGCTTGCTTTATGAATTAATGGAGGATAAAGGTGCTGAACGACTTGAAGTAACTCTAGAATATGCCGCTGCCGGTGAGTTACTGCTTTTATTTAGTAAATTATGTCACTCTCCCTCTTTGCTCTACTATTTTGCCGTCTTAATAATCCCTTTTCGATTCATTCGAAACGGTTTTATACTAAGGAAAAGGCTCGCACTATTGGAAATCCGCTCATTAATTGCGTGATTTGACGCTTTGGCGCATTTGGCATATTGCTGCACATCTTTAATATTATAATTTGTTCCCTTTTGCAACATTTGAAAGCTTACCATATTCCTAATAGCATATGCCTTCGTCTCTTATTATTTTCATTTTTAATGAAGCTGCTATTACATAGCACCCCATAGATTGCAATTTTTTGCCCACCAAAAATATGCCAAAGTTCATTTTAGATTAAACTTTCATTTTATAATACTTTAATCCGTAATTTTACATATTTTTTTTTAGGTGATGCGACCGAAAAATTAACACACACCCTTGATCTTCAGGACACGAAGCAGTCTCATCAGTTGATTAGTAAGATTCTTGAGTTTGACAGAGATATTGCAGATGGAAGGGCTGTAGCATCAGCTAACTCTTGAAGGGCTTTTTAACCTATGTAGCTGTTCAGGAGAAAAAACTATGTGCCAGCCTGTTTTATGCGTGTAAAGACTGCGCTAGTGTTGTGTGTTTTTCATACATTTTTTGCACAGAAATAAGCAAGGATCTTACGGAATCTAAAGGAAATAACTTTGCTTTCGGACTTTTTACATGATAATAGGCATAAAGCTCTACTCTCATTTGGGAATTAATAGTCTGTGTTAGGAAGTTTAGGGTAGTGGAAATGTTGCCGTTTGTGCTCTTCACAGTATCTGCTTTGCCGGCATGCTACTATACTTTGAGTACAAATTTCAATGTGCATGCATCAGAGTTCCTGAAATTCCAAGCTACCTCTTAGTGCTTGCTGTATTCTTCTGAAGCCTTCCTTTTATATTTAGCGATATATAACATTTCAATCAAAGCAGTTTCAGTGCTTAGACTCTCATATCCGACTACTGCCTTTGTCCTCACCTCAAATAATATAAAATCACATAATTGTTGATTTTCAGATTCTAGGTGTATATTTAGGGAGCTGAATAATGTAGAACTAACAAAATCAGTCCTCAATATAATATGAATGAGTACACCTTGTGTGCTATAACTTTAGTATCTACTGCACCTCACTTCACCTTTGCCTGCATAACTGCTTAGGATCAATATGCCAAGTATACAAGGTTACATAATAAATATGTTCCTCCCTGCAGAAATATTCTTACTTTATGAGGCGACTAGAGCTCAATTTTTATTATGCAAAACCCGCTCGTCGCATTTATTAGAAGTAACGCATACAGTACCTTCCTTAACTTTTCATTGATTAGTTGCATAATATGTATGGGATGCATAAATCTTGGCCCAAGAACTATCGACCGGTAGTGGTTTATCAACATTTCAATGAGAAAGTAAGCATTATTTTGCTCCATAAGTATCTTCTGCACGTAATGGATATTTATATGTACATGTATATTAATTAGTAAAGCAGATGCTTTTTTGTCCTATAATACAAGCAGGTAATATGCATGAAGCTTTGATGCGGAAAACATAATGCTGTAAATTCTAACGATGCTGAGCAATTGAATCAAGTGTATACAGTGTAAAAATACTTCCGCGGCTTTCAGTGCATTTTTAGTCCAAATTAGTCCGCATCATCAAGTGGAATGGGCAGAAATCCGACCGCTGGTACCGTACGTGATGTATATGATTCAACTTGATGCCTTCCTTTCGGGGGTGCAGAATATAGGATAGAATTACACCCCTAAATATAGTGCGAGCTAAACATACGGCGAACTTATTTGGTGGAAATAATAGTAAACTAAAAACGTTATTCATCAAACTGCATAAAATTGAGCAGTCAGCTGAATCATCTTTGGGCTTTAATAGAGAGGGGAGTTAACCGGCTGAAGGTGCAATGGCTTACTTTGGTGACGACATGGAACTGAACCTTGGTTTCAATGTGGAGCAAAGCCTAGGGTAAAATGTGGAGCAAAACCTCTGTTAAAACGTGGAACTATAGTTCATGCCGGTGGGAGGGCTGGCACTAGAAGCGGTAGTGCTGCTATAGTAAATAAAATGCAATCTAATTATGGGTATTGCGCTTTGAAAGGGTCACTTCAGCCTCCTTTAGCCCCCTTTAGCCCCCTTTTCACATCTTACCGTCCGGCAACGGATGAATTTTTATTCTACAATATGCGAAAAGGGTGCCGTTGTGGTGTGTGTCGTGCAACTACTTGTGAGTGCTGGCGACCTAGATAATCTCCTTCTGCCGGGCATCGTTGAGCGCCAAGATTCTGCCCGTCAGCCGCCATGCCTTCACGGTACGGCTGACGATGCGCAGGCTAACGCAGAGAGCCATCAAGAATAAGAAGTGCCGTTTTTGCCGCTAGCAGCTTCAAGCATTATCTCTAAACGATGAAAAAGCTGCATTATCAAGTGTATTGGGGTTGAACAGGGCTGGCAAAAGCAAGCCGGGGCAAAACGTGAGACCCACGAAACTAATTATGAGCGGGGCAGCACCCCAGAAGTTGGAGATGCCGCCTGCGCGGTACTCATAAGCTTCTTCGCACAACGACAGGTCCCACCGGGATTCGAACCCAGGTTGCTGGATTCAAAGTCCAGAGTGCTAACCACTACACCATGGAACCGCGGGAATGCGCCCAGCGCCATCGGTACAGAGATGAGAAGATGACAGAATGGTATATCATCCTTTGTCCAACGAGTAAGCTGCGGCGCCACCACTGGACTACCAGAATATCGTGAGCATTGCTGATACTCGTGCTATCCAGTGAAATGGGAAAGCTTAGATCTACTTGCAAGCTCCAAACGCCAGATAGTAAAAGCGTTGCATTCCACAGGGGTTTTATCTTTTTTATTGTCAGCAAGTGCATGTGAATCATGAATATGGTGCCGAAGAGTGTCCCACAAGAATAACTTGTAGCCCTCATTCCTTGTTAGTATACATAGTACGAGCCACTTTATGAAACTACCGGTTATGTTCCTTAGCGCTAGTAAAGGCTCAGCTACCAGTTGAATATTAACAGGCCAAAACCAAAGAAAACAATGTTTCTTACTAGCGCTGTACATCAACGTAGAGGTTTATCAACCACATAGAAGATATGGTTAGCTCTACAATTTATAGATTATAAGGTCATGTGTCGGCGGTATTTCAATAGGTTTATTCAACGGAGTAGTACTGCTAGATAGACCAACATGAGTGAATATCTTATTCATGTGAAAGCTGGAAGAAGTCATACTATTAAGCATCAATTTCCACACCTATTGGGTCCTTGATTTGGCGTAGAACTTGAACAAGAGCAGATGGTGGGTGGATATGGCTAGACTTTATTGGGTGAAAAAATGGACGCCTGACATGGCTAATCTAGCCTATTTATGGTCTGATGCTTCAGCTGCGTGTTTGAAACAGTGCTGGATCCTTGAAGAAAGGGTAATTCTTCTCTTTACGCGTAATTTGATTCTGCAGTGTTGCCTGGAGCATACGTCAACGTAGTAACAGACGAATATTCATTACTTATTTTATACTGACAGCTTCAAAACAACCATGTTGCTTGGAACATGAGTTACTCTATTAGCGGCCGTTCAACTAGGTACATAGCATGCATACATATTCTCATTAGAAGTGTGGGTTTTAGCTACTGTAAAAAACAAGGGGATTTTTGATGGTTTTGGATAGCTTTGCCATCCTGTTTACATCCCTAACAGACAGCTTCAATAAAGACCTCGTGTTTTTTTTTTAAGCCATTCAAAAAGTAGAGTTTCCGAAGTTCATAAAACAAGGAATGCTACCCCAATCTATTAAACACAACGTGTTGGAGGTTAATACTGACTACAGAAGCTCATCGTCATAATATTAATATAGTGCGCAGATTTTTTGAATATAGATATATATCCCTGGAGTTGAAATATTAAAAAATTTGCTACAATTGAGTATTTTTGTGGTCCAGTACCGGTATCCATGTGCCCAATTATTGCGGGCCGAATTTTTAAATGTGCAAAAACTATCTTACTAACTATGCAGCAGCGTACCTCGCTGCCAGTTCTATTTTCTTAGGTTTTACATATGTTTACTCTAAGAAGAGCTAGCGTTGGAAGATGCATTTTAATTTACGAAAGCTATCCCATCATCGCTAAGGAATTCACGAGCGTTTGCTCGTTCTGAGACCAATAAGAGATGCTATACTATGGCTGTTGCTTGACGACAAATTTGAGCTCCGGAACCTATAAATACAGAAAACAAACTCCTTATGCCCCTGCAGTCACATCGTAGGATTCTTATTTTTAACTGCCAAATATGAATCTAAGCAATTTCTAAGACCAGGACATCCTTCGCGTCAAAAAAACTGTAATGGTCTAGCAGATAAAAAAATTACCGTTTAACTGCTTTTGCTCGATCTATTTCCCAGCGTTTATTCTGTTGGGTAGTGATGTTCTGTGTCAGTCAGTATGTTGTAGTTTCTCTTGCCGGAGGTTTTATATGTCTAGAGCCCAATGCAACTTCATGTTATGCTTCAGCCGTTTTTGAAAAGCCAAAACCAAGGTTCTAAGCAATGTTAGTACAAGTCAAGCAGTGCTGAGTTTATTGTATTTTCTTCTGATCCTAGCTAAGACGAACCATCTTTTAACTTTTGACTATCTCTGAAAATTTTAGGCGAAGTCATGCATTACACGCTATAGCATATTGTATCATGCTCCGAGCTACTTTTATTAGTTATTATATGCTACTAGGCTATACGAGTACAAATGTTACTTACGGAGGTATACCGTAAATTTTTTGTGATAAGATAGCACTTGCAAAAAAAGTTTCTTGCTAGGCGTGCTCTGCTCTTTCTTATTTCCTTTGGGTACCCGAGTGACTCATAAGAACCCGTTAATGTATGATTTGACGAAAGAAAGGCCAAATCTCTGCTTTCTATCAGGCTTGTGCTATCCTGCCAAGTAAACTCACAAAAAAACTGAAAATACCTCATTAGCAGGTAAAATTTATTATATTACCTAGCATTTTTTTCATGTGCTATACTTGGCTAGATTTTTTCCGGAGAAAAGCTGCTATTACAATTTCGAATTTATATTTCATTGAAAGCTTAAACTAGCGGCATAATAGCGTTTCGTGTGAGGCCTGTCAAATTCGCACATCGCAGCGGGAAAAACCTGCTTCTTTCTTGTTATTGAGCTGCGGTATTACTTCGCATATTCAGCTACCTAAATTGCACTGAAAATCATTGGTTTGTGTATACCGTTATGCATTTTCCTTTAAAAATGCAAGTGGTAGGCTGTACTGTTATCTAATCCACAAGGAAATTGTCCTTATCATCTAATGAGTAGATTCTTTTAATGCTGCTTGCATCTTAGATGATATGCAGCCGAGAGTATTATTTGAGTTTATCTCTATGGTGGCGTATCCCCAAGCTTTTACGCTTCGTTGCTGTGGGCATAGCAAGTTATCAGCAAAAGCATGATGACCAATAGCACTACTTAAGCAAAAAATCGTAGAAAAACTCGTCAGGAGTTTCTTCCATTTACAAACACGAAATAGTTCCACTGGTACAATAACTTGTCCCCAAGAATATGGAATAAACTATCTTCACTATTATGTAATCGTACTTAAACTCCATTAATTCCGTATTGGCCGTCTCATTGTAATCGCTAAAATATGCATATGTGCGCTACTATGTAATTTTACGGTTTGGTAGGAGTATATTCGTTTAAAAATGCGTGTAATCAAGGTGAAAACTCCAATATGTAATGTTATGAGGATGCATGCTAAAATCGTATTATTATTTTGCGATCCTTACTTCCCCACTGGCCTTTAGAACCTAAAATATGAGTGAGTCATAAAGTAGTGTGGGTAAGGCATGCCATACCTTAGAGCATAAATGCCTAGCCAGTGACAAACTTACCGCATAAGATGTAGCATTCATAATTTTACTACACTTAAGTTCATACGGCCTCCTGGATACTTCAGTAATAAAATCAAGTTCGTAAAAAACACCGTCGTCCCCACAATATGATGAACGTGCCGTCACTTTCCCGCCAGTATCCTTGTTTACACTAACGGGCGAACAGTTTTGGCATCCTTCGATTAATGTGAAGACACTATAGATATAATTGCGAGCGTGCTTAGATTCAGTGAGGCCTGCTCTCAGTAGGATAACATATTCCTATAAATAGGTAACCGGAGTATAGCTCGCCGGGATCGTAGTTAAGCTAGAAAGAATCATTACTATAGTAACTACTGAAGTGAGATGTCGAAACATACCTGGCAAATTACCCCAGTGGAATCTCATCTAAACCGCTTTACCAGCCTAAAGGTGGCTGATTCTGCCATAAAATATAGTTATCATCATGGTGAAATTGGTGACTTAAAAATACAAATCATGCCTCGGCACTTTTAGCGCATATGAAGCAAGAGTGAGTCTGACAGCATGGTTTATTTTCTTTTCTTTTCCTAAGGCCGTCATCGAGCTGCGATCTGCGCGGGAAGAGATGCTTTACCGCTGCAGAGCTTTCCAAAGCACCACGGACCGCGGGATAATAATTGCTGTTGTACACTGGTAACTTCTTCACGAAAGAGCAATTTTCTTCTGATAAAAAAACATATAGCGTTAAGAGAAGCATCTCCCATTATGCCGCAACATTTTTTCTTGTAGAAATATCGCCTTCGGAGCCTGATGAGACGCGGTAAAAGTACTAGCTCCACCTGGAAAGAAAGAAGTGTACAATTTTAGTTTTATCACCTAGATATCGCAAAATTTGCCTACTAAAGGCTAATCTAGCATTGCAACTAAGAATCTATATCAGCGCCCACAGATTGATCATACAGGACCGTGCAGCTAAGGCGAAACTCTTATTCTCCATAATTTTTCTGTTTTATTTACAGGATGCAAACGAATTGCTACTTTACGTTGATAAATAAGTTAGGCTGTGCGCAATGACTTATCGACAATATCGAAAAACCGTGCTAGACTAGAAATGAATTTATATACACATTCAGTCTCCACATTGTACTCATAAATACGAATAAATTCTATCGCTTTGGAGTGGAAAGGCACTAGTTATCAGAGTGTAGCATAAGTCTCCACAGTTAGTCTGCCTTTATAGCCCGAACCGGAAACAGTTCAACATCAGTGATATACAGCACACGTAGCCAGAAATATGAAGCATGACGATCCACCCAAGAATCCACATTCAGATGGTTTAAGGGAGTCCCTCCATCCTGTGGAACGTTACACATATGTCTACAGCAACTTTAGCGAAGATGCTATCACTAGCCCTACAAGTGAATCCACGGAGAGAAGGAACCAAAAAGAGCACCGTGGAACTTACGTTTACAGCAATGTTCCCCAGGTGCACTCGGCGAAATCCGTCGAACCCCCCTCAACTGATATCAAGGAAGCACCAGTGGATTCATCAAGTGGTGTATGTATGCCTGCGACCAACAAAGACATTGGCGAGCACACGCTTACCCAGAGCGAACAGCATAGTCTCCCTACCACATTAGCTAGTACCCAGCAAGCTTTAAAGCGTAACGTAATCACGGGTATATCTCTGCCTGGAAGCCAGCTGCCACTAACAGCTCCCAACATTACAATATACTCACCTAATGAGGATGCCAAAAATATATGGCCTTCGGTTGAATTTGAGGATTCCACAGCCCCAATAACTACACAGCTAATTGAAGAATTTACCCTTGAGCCAAGCAGCTGCGAGAGAAGAAGATCTTGGTCGAATTACCTTCCTTGTGGCCTCAGACAGTGTCTGAAGCCTTTCTTCCAGGATCAGGGAAAAGAACCATCAGAAAAATATCTGCGAGAGCAATCATACTGCTCCACAATGTACGATCTTTTTCCCCCTCCGAGTGTGGCATCATTCAAACTGTACGGCGCCCTGACACTAAATCCATTTGAAACAGAAATATGGTCTCAACAAGATGTGATCGAAGAAATTTGTGAAATGTACTTAGAAACTATTCGCAAGAAGGAACACAGTGCCCGTAAAATTGACCAGACTCTCGCTGTGTACAAACACGGTTAGCACAGTGACAGCTAAAATTATCACTAGCTTTTTAATTAATACAGGCCTTAATACTCAACAGCAGTATTTATGTTTTGTATACGCATGACTAGCTTTACAGGAAGTTACAAAATAAAATTTTAATGCCATATATAGAATATACGTACTTATACAATGGGGTATGAATTGTGCAACTCTAGTAAAATAGTACTAAAGAGTTTTTCTGTTAAGTTATACAATTGCCTAAACTTTAGGCCCCATTATAGCAGCTTATGGCTTAGAACCTTTAATTTAGTTATCAATATCATGCATTATTCATTCTATTCAGTTAGGTGCTTTTCCTCATTAAATGCCTGGTGCATTGCTAGAATAACCCCGCAACTGTTTTCCTTGGAGAAATCATGACAGCTAGCAGTTTTTGCGGTGTATATGCTTTACAGTCCATTAATTTATATGTAAAATTCTTCAATGTGTGCGCCTTTGATCCACATTACGATTGGCATAAGGGGTAGCGGGTGAAAAATCCGCCCCATATATAGTGGCTTAACTTATCGCTAAATCGAACAAATTAGGTACTGGAGCAGAGGCGATAATTATGATTCATGGCATCTGCATGTCTGGTGCCTTTTGGAGGGATGGACTCCTCAAACACATTGGCAAGGACTTTCTAAAACAGTACACCTTCTACTGCCCCGATTTACTAGGATACGGAAAATCAAAGGACATATTACCTTGTTCAGACTATTCAAGAAAAGAACAGGCACGAAGTTTCACTTAGAACTGAGCTGTTGGGATACACTCATTGAAAAAAAATTTATACGGAATTTTTGTGCTTGCCTTCAACTCCACTTCCACTCACGATAGGCTTCGTGTATTTGCTGAAATATTGAGTACAAATTGTGTTTATCAGTTTAAATGGTAAGTCTCACAGGGCTTTGTAGCTCTTGTTTATCACTTCAGAAGTGTTTAAAGTGCTGCTGATCTTTAGGGTACTCTAAATAAGCATCATATAATTTTAAGCATAGTATTTCACCATAATTTTGAAGCTTTTACGATAGTTTTTACAGCTTCAATTATGTAAGGAGAATAAAATGAATAACATCTTTCCACGAGCCTTAACAGTGTTCTGCACAAAACACTTAGTATCCAACATGGATGTACAATATTTATACCATGTTCTCTTGAGAAAGTTTTTAGCGGCGGAAGCTCCAAACACTGCTTGCCTTTTTTTGCCATGGAAAATCTATTTCTCTTTTTAATGCGCCAACTTAAAATCACTATTTTATCCCGATAAGACTTTACCTCGAATGAGAACTTTTTTATGGCTGCGCGAGTTACTCCTGCTGAGCTGGCCTACAAATTAAATTGATATATCAACATTCCAAATGGAATGAGGCAAAGCATAAATAGTTCCTGATGGAAAGAGTAAAAGCAATTTTTTTTAGAAAAGAGGTGCTGAGCCGCTACTTTCCCTGACGTGGTACTTGGCTTAACTATCTTCTTGTCTACAGAAGAGTGAAAAAACGAGTTGTAGCATGAGCACGTAACGCGATTATATCTATATTTTTAAGCAAAATACTATGAGAAGATAATACCACTACTAAAAGTCGTATGAATCTTTTAGACAGCCACTGCATCCATAAGCGTCATTAACGATTTGCTTGGAATGAAATCTTGAGCGTTATTATTTTGTACTACAACTTGCTTGCAACAAATAATTACCCCAAAAAGCCTTCATAGATATAGTCCACAACTGTATATCAGCGTCAATTGCACCACGGCTACCAGTATAATTCAGCGGTATTGCTGCTAAACACAGCTTCATACAAAATATTTTAGCCAGAAATAACTTGTGCCCATTGGATTGACATCGAAATTTATTGTTAGACTTATCAGCTAGCGCTTTGAATATGTAGCTTTTGGGCATACAATTTTTTTTTGCGATTTCTAAACCTTCTACGAATCATAACTTTAGTGCCCTAATACTGTAATTTATCCTTCAGACTATGCGCATCTTCAAGGATGTAATATTGAAGTATCAGCTACATGGCTACCATCTAGTTGGACACTCGTACGGGGCCCTAGTCTGTCTAGATGTTGCTGCTATCAACCCAGAAGCTACCAAGTCTATAACTCTGTTTGCTCCAGCTTACTTTGAGACGCAAAAATGCGCGTATCAAATTTTGACCGCTGTTCCTTTTCCTGTGAGCCATGTGAGTCTCTCTGCCTCGTACGGGGAAAGCATTGTTGTAATAAAAGCGAGCAAATTAAATATTTCAGATTCCTAAAATATTTGACCCTTGCATTCGAATACATAGGGTAACTTACTTAAGTTGAAAATTCAACATCTTAGTTCGTCAGAATTACCGTAAGAAGCTTCCCATCTGCTTTAAATCCACGTGGCAGTATTGTTGCTTTAAGAAATACCAAGGAATACCATTACCTCGCGATGTGTGAAAGTAAAACCCTAGGAACTTAGTTCTCTATATGAGTAACAGTGCCCCCGCTTAATCCTATGGCGCTAAATGTCTCACTATGGTATTATTTAAAGGGGTAATTATGAATGTGTAGAACAGACTGCTTTTTTTGAATTATCGCGTTTTCATCAGCACTGTACTAGCTACTTTTATCAGCAAGGCCAATGTACGAATTAGCAGAACAAGGTTCTAGGTTACTGCAAAACATCGCCAAACATTTTTCTCCCGTACGATATCAATGTGTAGTTCCCTGCTTTCCTTAATAGCTGCTATTTATCACTTTAGACCGTATCATACCCTGAACTGGGACATAGTATGATACGTATCCTAAATCGCCTGCGACCTTGGTTGGCGCCTATAGCGAGCAAGGTTATTCCGGGCTCTGAAGTACCGAAAATATCTCTGTGGGACTTTTTTGGCATTGATCCGGATGCGACATACGCAACCCTTAGTTCAATACGTTAGTCTTGCATGAACAAAGCACTGTGGTCCAGCTGCATTATATTCCAAACTTCTCTAAGTATCCTAGCCTAGCGGATCAATCGATAGATACAAAGGTGATATAGAAATTAGCCTGATGAGGATGCTCATTGTAATAAAAGCATTTTTTTGCATTTTTCCTTCAGTGTTTGAGCGAGTCGAACCCTCGTTGAAGGTGCTGAATCAGTGTCAAAATCGTATTTTTATCGTACATGGAGAACAGGATGGAGTTGTCCCTGTGAAGCAGACATAGTTAGTCAAAATCGTATAGCAGTACATTGGATGGAGAGTACCTGGGAATTACACTTCGGCAACTATTTATCTGTGCTGCAAAATGCCTCGGGTTTTAGAAAACTCCTAGCTTTATGCATATTTTTTATTCTTACAAATTCATTCATTAAAATTAACTACAAAAAAACTCCATTCTTGAGTCTTGATATCGCACGAAAGCTATTTATGTGTGCCTTATGCCAGACCCCTATGAAAGACTCGTATGTGCAGTAGAAACATCTTTATTAACATACACCAATGGAGTGTAACACCTGTTTTATAGAATCAAACGTATGGTAGATATGCTGTATGCAAAACGAGCAGAGCCCAACCTTCCACAGGAAATTCTGTATTTTCAGCGTGCTGGCTAGCCGATACCAAAATGTCTCAATACAAATTTTGCCTGGCATGGTGCACCACTTTCCTGTTGCAGACTCTCTCTTGGCGGCCAAAATTATCGAGCAGGTCATACAAGCAAGATATAGACGCTTCGTCTATATACTTTATTTACAAATAGTGCCTCCTTCGATGAGCCCCTTATTGAATCTTTAATAGCAAAAAGTTACCGATAAATATTGTTCTGTAATAACACCCCTTTATAACCCCCCAAAACTATGCAAAGAATAAATTACTTTTGCACACAGGAACTGCTAAACTTTAGAGTGAGGATGAGGATGCGTATGCCCCACCGCGGCAGCGTGCTATGAGCTACTTCAAGTCCGGCACTGTTTCTATGACGAACACATTTTCCTCATCACTGAAAAAATGAATAAAACGGTATGACACTTTAGGAATATATCTGGATACTGCAGGTCTCTGAGAATCTTATGCATGGCTGTGCACACCTGAACTTTCCTAAACAAGTGCAGCTTTTTTGTAGAGCGAAGACCACCTCTCCACCTTGTGAAGCACACAGAATTACTCTTACGCAAAATTTACACTAATATACGCGCAAACACGTGTCTCATTAAGATGTGTCTCCATGATATGCACAAGTGCTGATGCTACTGTATTCAGTAACTTTCCTTAGCGATAGTTCCCTGCCTAGCAGAGACTTTTTCGACATGTGTACACTTCATCGCAGCAATGCAGGGTAGCAAGGATAAAGGAATCTTGAGAAAAAATTTGCCTATTCTGTGCTTTTTGCTGGTTTCGGCTGCTGTGAACTTCCTTCTCGCTAACTGATTTGTTTCCTCTGTGTACACTCCGACCATTTGGCGCACGCCTTACTGCATTTTTGTGAAACTTACAAGTTGCCAGATTTTAGCTTATCACACTTGCAGCAGGATATAATAAAAGGCAGAGAATATTTATACAAAGCTTATCGGGATGATAGTAACCTATCGTAAGAGGTATCCTTGAGAGAGCATAATAGTATGAAATTATAACGTTCCGTTGTGGCTGCTAATGCTTAGAATGCTTGGCTACAGACTTGCATAATATATTCCCATTTACAAAAAAAGGAGCCGATATCTTAATTTTCAAGAGCAATAAATTTTTGCCAGATTCCAATCCGTAAAAATGTCAATTTTTGTTAACAAATTCTCATGTTGGATGGTAGTCAAGTACGGAGCACCAATTTATCTTTTTCGTGCTACCTTAAGTCAAACTCGTTAGTTTTTTCTTCATAAAAAAACCCGACATGCCTACTTATTACAATTCATTCGAAAACGCTTTAGTCAAATGTGCTTATCGGAGGTTGACACCAGACAATTTAACTTAAACTACGCCTGTTATTTTGGAAATAATGCAACATCGTGCCCTGGCATAGAAGCTCATGGGATACGCTGCAGAATAGCGATCAGCGAAATGCTGGCTTTGTAATTAGCGTGCACGAATAAATTCTATGCTGCTACTCTTCCATTAAAACAAATTCATTTGGGAAAATCCAGGACCGAGAGGTGTGTAACGTCACGAATGATTTTGATCGCTATCGTATTATTTATAACAAAGATGAAAACAACCCATAATTATAGCAAATTTCGAACCGTGAGAATAATAGGATTTTTTGTGCAGCACAATATGCAGTATGAACATATGGAAAGCATGCAAAACTAATTATTGGCTTGGGTAGTAATGCTTTTTTAATTTTAATGCCTTCTTCTACTCATAGGATTTATCTTCAGTATGTTAGGGTCCCATATCTTTACAATGGCTGTTGGTGGTAACTGCTGTGGATTGCATGCCAGACTAACCAGATAACCCCCTATCTCATTAAGTTATCAAAACAAAAAACTGCAAAAATTTGCCTGCGATACGTTCAAAAGTTTGGAGTTACAGCCAGCATAAGCTTAAAAAAATTAATTCCATCCCACTTTCACTTATTTACTTTATTTGGCACCCGCGCTGCATCACAAAGCTTTTTAATCACAACAGCGAACATATGCTGATGTTTTGCAATACATGCAATTCATTGCCACTACTCGCGTCACACTCTAGTACATGGCCGGCGCAAGACTTAAAGACTAATGTGCCATGGCAACAGCTTAAAAATCAAGCTATACCCTTTGAATAAGCGATCCTGAGGTGTACTTACGCTCAGCTAATGTACCTAAACCGCCGCTAATTATTGGCCAGTGCTTTAAAAGTGTTTTTTTCGGTTAATTAGCTCTCTACCGCTGGCTGCGGTAGGCTATAAAGATACGAGGTTGAGGCAATGGCTTTGATTAACAGGGAATTTTCACAGGAGTTCAACATTATATTTCTATTTCTTATACAAGCTTTCCTTGCAGTAATCACTGTTGTTACTATTGGGGGGTGGGCGTTTTATAACCGGGGCGTTGTCGACAAAACGGGCCATTGTGCGATACCCCCACGCGAGAATGACGAGACACGTGGGAAGTACCGGAAAAATATAGACACAGAACCTGTGACAAACGATTCTCCTCATCGCGCTGGTAGTGTCACTAGTCGAAAACGGAAGGCCCAATTATACGAAGACGATGACATAGCGAAAAAAAAGTCACGAGATGCACAGCGCCTTTTATCTCCAGATGAACACTTGGGTAGACACTCCATGAGTCCCACCAAACGGAAAGATGCATTATTTCCAAAAGCATTGAAATCTGAAGTCACAGAATGCGCCGCTCATCCGCACGTACTAAGTGGCCTACGGCAAGCAAGGATGGTGGCAGGCGTAACGTCAGCGGCGCCAGCACTAGTGCACTCTGAATATGACGTGCTCACTCAGCATCCAGAAGCGCATGCAGCAGTGAGTATTCTGCTGATTAGTCACGATTATGAAATGAAATTGAAACTGAATTTTTTTTGCAACCCGTCAATATGCCTAATTTCTATTTCGGTAAAAGGATAAATTAGCAGTACATTCGCCTGCTCTGCCACTTCAGGGTACTAATGTTCCCTTTGGAGCCGATGAGAGTAGTTCAGGAGATGTAACAGACAAGGTCCACCATAATATCGAGCATATTACAGCGCTCGGGAACAGCTTCACAGAAATGTTTTCGGAAAGCTACACTTCAGAGAGCACGGCTTATGCTGACGAAGTCCAAAATTTGAGGACCTCACCGCTAATTGGAACTTTGGTTAGTGTTGTTCTGGACTAGCTAGACAAACTGAGTAACATTTTCCTATTGGGGAAAATATTATTAATCTGTTAGAATTATACCATTTTCAGGATATAACGAAATCAAGTTACAGAAGAGGAGCGAGGGCTTCACCCGCCTATGTACAAGTGGAGAAACAAGAGAGCGCGTGCAAGAATTGTCTAGGGAAAGACATAATGATGCATAAACTTTTTGAGACCCATAAATTGGTAGGATACTGGACAGCATAGCGGAGAGTAACTCTTTAAATAACCTAATTCTAAACGTGAATTTTAGCATTCATCGAATGACTATGTTAAACACATTGGTAGCGATCTACCCACCGCTGCCAATAATTCTTCGCCCGCGGAAAAACTTGGAGTAAGCGCTATCATCCTAAGCATTGTTCACTGAAAAGTATTTACGATTACTGCATCTTTCCCAAGGTAGCAGAGAAGCCACAAAAACCAAGGCGTCCAGGGCATGACTCAGTAACTTCAATAACGTTACAACTTTTGAAGTAAGTTTTTTTGAATCTGAAGTCGATTGCACGCAATGTGATATACCGCTGGGCGTGGTCTTCTGACTTTGTATAGCACTCATGATAGGGAGGCCGAGTGGGACAACGCTCTCCTTGAGTTTTGCAGCCAACAAAGGGCAAAAGTAAGGAACACTAGCAGTTTTCCTCCTGGAAAAACTTATTTTACTCAGTTCCCTAAGTTCCCAGATTGATGCTCACTGTCCTCAGGTATCTATGGACCAATGCAGCGGTGGCCTAACTAACTTTCTTAGTAAGGAATCTTAGGGTGCAGCATATCGTGCGTGCTTATAATTATATTAATAATCGTCGGTTCTTTAGTAACTCGAGCCCCAGAGCAAGAAAGTTCATTCTCCACACTTTTTCGTGATATCCAGAAGATGCAGGAGCTATGGGGCCCTCTGTAAGTACTGCAATCATACTTTATAAGCATGGCCACCAAAGCAGCCCCATTCCTGCAATGAACAGGCTACAACATTACATAGAAGCCTATCTGCTGTTGGATATCCTTCCTGCAGAAATGATTACTTCATTCACTTTAATTTACTGGGTTATCGCAACTTTCTGCCATGTTCTACACGAAGGAGAAGAAGCAAGTCTGCAAGGAGTCTGCCAGGTATGTTGTCATGGGTCTCTAATTTGAGTAAACCCACCGTAGTTTTAGTCGAAAATTGCTCCCTCACTCTTAGGCGATTAGACTGGATAAGAAAACACTAAAAATGGTGGCAATGTGCTTCTTTTCCACAATTCCAAGATTGGAACTACGAATAAACGCATCCTCAATGTCTAGAGCCTTGTCTGCGCTCACCCATGTGGTTATACGCCGGTAAATATAGTACTAATCAATAAGATCCTTTGGCATAATAGTAAATGGACTTCTCCCACAAAACGCATATCTCCTTTATCACTCAGTTCTGCGCGTATTCGCCAAATAGAAGTCGACGAAAAGAGCAAAGCGGATGACTCACTTTCACAGAAGAAGAAAAGACAAAAAGATAACGACTTGGGAACTTGCTGGGCACCTTACGACTTGGTTAGAAAACTTTATAATATAATTCATTAGGGGATGACATTCCATGCTTATTCACTGCATCAGAAGTCTCTTATTGTCCAACCCGAGGTGTACATCACTGAGGAGGCTGCGATAGGGTTAGAAATTTAGTGGAAAGTAACTTTATGTTAATTAAGACGTACAATGGATCTAACATGACCTGTAGGCCCACATCGCAGCACAGGCAGCATGACGTAAAAGCAAGGACGGCAAATGAGGGGACTTTAAAAGGTGATATTCTGAAGCAGGGTCTGGTTAAGCTAGAAGGTAGGGAGTACTCTAGCTCCAATTCTACAAAAAAGTCCGTGCATGAAAGCATCTTCAAAACATGGCAGACACTCTGCTCGAGGGTACTCGGAAGTCTAAGAGACTTATGGAGGTACATAAAGTGAAGGACCCAAAGAGCGGCGTAAAATCTGAGGCTCAACCCACTAGCAGCTTTTTTGGCTTACCAAGGGTTAAGCAAGAGCAGAGGGAGAGATAGCAGAGCTAATAGACACGAAAAAGGGAATCGCGGCACGCTTTAGTTACTGCGTACTCCGTAGACTTTGCTAATGTGGCATTCGCTACCCGTGAACTTCTTGCGGGGAGTACCCAATGGGAGTGAATTCTAACGGGAAGCCAAGTGTTTTCTGCTCAATTTTTCGGTTCGTTTGTGTGTAGACTAGCTGCTCGCCAGTATCGTAACGTATCGCCTTAGGCCCGTACACGAATGATAAACTACTCACTCTAAATGGGTTGCATCATTCCTCTGGAGGAAAAGCTGCGTTGAAGCTGCAACCAAATTGTACAATTCCACGGGAAAGTGCAAGAAAATGTTTTGAACTTCTTGTGCCCCCAACAAGTGCCCACAAATTTTTAATGACTGCGAGCGGAATATAACGCTACTCATATTGTACATTAACACCCGTACGGTATGCATGATTTGAATCTTTCATATTTCACGGTTAATCTGCCTTGCTCTTTCCAATTCGTTTGCCTAATCATTAATTCTTTCTGGTAAGTCCGGCAGTATTAACCCTACTCCAAAATTTTCTTTTGCGTGAAAATATTCGTCCGCGGCAATCTAACAGGCATAAGAAGTCCCAGGACTCCAAACCTACCCACTCATAAACGGACCAAAGGGTACTTTTAATTGAAATCTCACCCAACTGCGCACATCTTGTGGTATTCACAAAATAATATTATTCCAGAGCTTGACTACATCCCTTAGCACAGAATTAAGTTAGCCACTGCTTTCATACTTAAGTGTTCACCAGCTCAAGCCCCGTGAGTCACTGCATAATAATCGACCGAGGAAATCGCAATGTCTACCGTAAACTCAGCGAACTAATTATGCCCTCAAATTTTCGATAACATGCAGCATTTTGCGTCCAAGCATAGTTTCTGTTTATTCATTATCACAGGGTAGTCATCAGGAAATAGAAAAACACAACTTCAGAAAAATTTAACAAGTAAAATTATCATTCGATAGTATATACAAAATAAGTACGCGGGTAAAGCAAAATTTGGTAGCATAAAATACGAAAAAAATAAAAAGAATGTATCCAGTTGCCATGACTCCGCTACAAAAATATCCTAGACTATGCAAAGCCGCTGGGCACATTACATTACTCCACCTGTGGTAGCAGATCAGGCTAGCAGTCAAGGGTTAGACAGTAAAAACATTAAGTTCACCAGTTACGATCAAATAAAAACCCCAAAAAAGCGTATCAGGTTAACACTGAAGAGATTTAATGAAAGAAATCATTTTTCCCTCCCTGTTTATACATATTATGTACAAAAATATCCTGCTAAAGAACACAATGGCAACGGATTTCTAACGTATGAAGGTACGTTGCATTGCAAAGCTATTTCCAAAAACAGCAATTAATACACAAAAGCGCAAACTTTCTTGTTATTTTTAAATTTTGTCTCCGATCTTTACCTAGTAGAATATAATCAACGTTATTCAGTGAAATATCTGACGCCATTAAGATTGGATATGTGCATGTAGCTATATTGGAACCGGGATAAGTATCTCAGGAACCATCGAAGAGATTGAAAGAATGACAAGAAAGCACATTGCCATCGTAAGGTGAGGCTATTTTCGATACTAATGAAAGCCTTCATAAAACACTATGGGAACTCTGGATTCAAGGAAAAATATCAAAGCATTTCAGTAATGCGATTAAGGCGATGCCACCAGGAAGAACAAGTGATGAACTCCATCTCCAATCAGGTTTGGGAAATTTCTTCAAAACAGGCCTAAAACGAGCAGGGCAATCGCATTTTTAAGTTTGCCAATAGAGTATGCTTACAAGTCCTCCACCCTCCATACATGCAAGATTCTCCGGCTAGTAGGAGGATACATATATATCTATATACTCGGATGGAATCAGTATAATACCTCTAGCCATTTCTTACTTGATTACAATACGCTAGTTTCTCAGAGTAAGAAGCAGGAAGCACACAACGCCAAGCAGTTGCTGTATGAGCAGGAGGTATACATCAAAGAAAGGATGAAAGCTTACAATCTTAAAAAGAGGAAGAAATCACAGTCATCTGCAAACGTAGACATACTACACGAGCAAGAACTCTAGGGTAGAGTAATCAGCAATCTGAGGAAGAATAGTGTGTACCAAAGAAAATTTGAGGTCCAATGCACATCATTTATCCTCCTTAGCATAGAGACCTACGATGCATAGAAAGAGGTTAAGAAAAAGCTAGGATCAAGCAAAGCAGAGACTTTAGAAATGAAAAAAAAATGCTAAAAATGAGAGAAAAGGTGCAATAAATGATGCAACATTAGCCCCACAAACACACAGACATAAACGCACACAGATATAACCACACTCACACCTTACGAGTAACTCATTCACAGCACACCTTTCTCCTCTTCAAGAAGATGGCCCCAGCATATTCTCTGGCTTCACCCAATCATCAAATTGCTGAGCAGTGACATGGCCTAACTCCAATGCAGACTCCTTCAAGGTAATGCCCTTTGAATGAGCATTCAGAGCGATCTTCGAGCTCTTATCATAGCCAATATGATGGTTCAGTGCAGTCACTAACATTAGCGACTTTCGAAGATGCTCATCAATCCTTGGTTTGTTTGCCTCCAGCCCGCTTATGCATGAGTTGAGGAAGCAGGTAGCTGAATCAGCAAGGAGCCTTATAGAGCTGAACACACACAGCGAAAAGATTCACTCATACACACAGTGCCCTTTATGCTGAAAGAGAAAGCCTAGAATTGCAACAAGGGATATCAAAGCATAACGAAGCTTGTGATTGCTAAGAAGTGGAAGTTAAAGACGAAAAAGTTAACAGTTTAGAAAGTATTGTGCGAAGAAAATATCAAAAAAGTAGGCAATCGAAGGAGAGAATTGAGTCGAGTATTAGGGGTTCTTCAACCACACACACATGAAAAAAATACCTTGCTTCCTATTGCTCCACATATTACCTTATAAAGTTTCCTACAACCCCACACACACACACACACACAGAAAGAACTACCTTCCAATGTCGCTTCCTACTCCAGATACACACAAAATTTAAGCAATAAATGACTGCCTAAAACTCGAGAAAGCGAAGAAAAATGCCTCCCAGACAAGAAAGCACGAAAGCTAAGCTGACTCTCCAAGATGAAGACAACTACGGGAAGTAAAGGGCAAAAACTAGACTTATTCAACATAGATAAAGAAGAGAGAAATAAAAATTTGGTGCAAGAGAGATGAAGAAGAGAGAAACAAAATCCACTCAATAAAAAAAAAGATTCTATCCATCAGAAGAGATTCCAAAAAGAAAGAAAAAAAAAGAGCAATTCCCACACACACATACCAGCAAAGTAAGCGAAAAAAACGCAGCTTTCACTCACAAATACCTACCGAAGCACATTAACTGCAGTTAGAGGTTTGAAGACATTCAATTGCAAGTGCCCATGTGAGCCTCCAATCGTCACAGCCACGTGGTTTCCCATCACCTGATTTTCCAGAAGATGAGGAAGAAAGGTCATTGATTTAATAAGAAGAGCCACTTTGTTAAAAAAGCTTTTTCCGTTTATTCACACGTTTTCTTCGCAAAGGAAGAAGAAACACTTTTTTAATAAGAAAATTCAAGGGAAAACTTACAGTAAAACTTGCACAAAATTCAAGCAAAAATCTTCAGAATCGCATGAAAAATAAGAGTAAAGTAACACACAAAAGGACACACAGAATAATACACAAAAGAATAAGCACACAGAATAACACACACAAAATCACAGACACCTTCTTTACACCTTCATAATAGAGGGAAGAGAGGAAAAAAAGCTAGTACACCGTTGAAGTCCTTTGAAAGGCGTACACACAGATAGGTGCATATAAAAAAGTATTGAAAAACATGCATATAGACATACAGAGAGGCATATATATATAGGCATATATACAGATATAGACGCACACAAAATATGGATATATAGAAATACACACATAAATAGAGAGGTAGAAATACACATGTATATAGGTATAAAGATATACACACATTTTTATAGACTACACACACATACGCATATAGATCTAAACACGTATATGCACACACACACATATAAATATATACATATGGCACTACTGTTTCGAGTTCTATTACTTAAGCAGTACTCAAAATATGGACCCCACATCACAAAGTATGTCATTAGCTATATATACCTTCACTCTCACTCACAAAAACACACTTTCTTTTGGATTTAACTACTTCCCTTTCTTTAATACAGATTCACACCACAACATATCTACTGATGAATTACCCCCTAAACGATGAGATCATCATATGCGTAGCAGCTCTGCAAAAAACTCCCACACACAAACTCAATCACTCACCTCAGCACACACCATAGTAAGCGCCTCACACTGAGTGGGATTCACTTTTCCAGGCATAATGGAAGAGCCAGGTTCGTTCGCTGGCAGATTCAATTCTCCCAGCCCTGATCTCGGACCGCTGCCTAATAACCTGATTGAAGAGATTTCAGAAAGGAAGAAGAGAAACACAAGTTTTAACATCACTATTTTTATTTGCTCGTTAAAGGATGTTTTAACAATAGATTTGTGCACACACACACATGCAGACACTAACCCACACGCACATATACTCACACCCACACACACACTGAAGATGAAAAACAAAAATTTCCCAAGAAATATACACAACACTCAACCTGATATCATTGGCTATCTTCATCAATGAAACAGCTGTACTATTGAGTGCCCCAGAGAGATTCACCATCGCATCGTTAGTGCCCAACGCTTCATATTTGCAAGGGCTGGAAACAAAGTTTACCTTTGTGAGAGACGACATTTCTGCCTGCACACACACAATTTCACGGCAACTGGAGGTTTTTCAGGGTTTGAAGATTGCAGACTATAAAGCAGGAGAGAGAGAACAGGAAGCAGAGGAAGGGCAAAAATTGAAGACGTTAAAAGGCGATGAAGAAGTTGAATAGGGGAGAATATTGAGACACGCACACAAGAGATAGCACATACACATATAAAAGAAAAAGATATACAAACATGAAAAAGTGGTATGCACGCAGAGAATAAGTGATATACACACTAACAAAACTGGTAGTTTTTATACACATGAGACAAAAAGCATTATACACGTACATGAAGAAGAGGTATACCCACATGAAAAGAAGTAGCATACCAACACACAAGAAGAGATTTACAAACACTCAAAGAAAATGCACACACACAAGGGAAATATAATCAAGGATGCAACACGATCATACAAACCTAAACACACACACACAAAGACGCACACATCATACACATATTGAAACACGCTTTCCAACCCTTTTGGCTTTTAAGCTTCAAACCACAATGAAACTGCGTGCTAATACACACTTAACGATGTGCACACTCTTCACACACACAAAATATCACCAGAAAATCAGACTCAGCAGCTTCACCATACCGCAAAAGCATCAGAAAAGTTTTTATAGGTATTGAGGCCTGTTCCAACGGCAGTACCACCTTGAGCGAGCTCGAGAACATCTGGAAGAGCGTTTCTTATCCTCGAAATCGATTGCTTTATCTAATGGGTGGAAAACGTAACACACACAAACAAGAGATGAAGGTTGGATGAATTTCTACTGCAGTGAGAGAGAAGCTAGAATAGGGAGAGACAACAGCTTCAACACTAAGTGAGAGAAGCCCTAAACTCAGTGAGAGAAGCTCCCAACACACATAGCAACACAAACCATAGCTATCCCCAAAACCACAATAAAAAAAATGAAAAGCCTCATTAAACTGAAAATTTCGCGCCTTTTAAAGTATACAATAAGATGATGTTCAACGCATTTCATAGCAAAAGTGTACATACCAAAAAATATCTACAAATTTTCGGTTTTTTTTAAGAATTTCATACATTTTCCGTTAAATATACAAAACGCAACAAAAAACTATACAAAAAAATAGAATAAACACACAATAAGGCGCTATAAACAAGACAGTTTTCCAAACACAGGAATCGCCTATAAATTCAAAATGCTGGCATTGACCAGTTCAATGCACACTGCTAGCATCTTCGTTTAAGGTATTATTTGACTAGTGAAAAGTGAGTGTATAGGCGACAAGAGCATCTTCCCTGCATTATGCGCACTGAAGAAAATGACTAAAGAATTTGTATGTGCAGTTCAGTCAGGTTTAAACCTACGCAGTCATAGCTCTTCGTTAAGCATATAAATCTACCTAAAAACATCTTCAAGGCAAATCAAAAGGAATAAACCCATATAACTATAAAGCGCTGTGTACCTACAGCTGCTACCACTTGGTATGCGTGCACAATCAGCCTTTCACATGTATTTCTGCCTTCGCAACGATCTTTTCATAAAAAAAATCACACACACACACCACGAACACACACAAACCACGCACCTGGTAGGTAAAGCCAGAAAACTCCTGGCCCAGTGTCATTGGAGTAGCGTCTTGAAGATGAGTTCTGCCTATCTTCACAATGCCAGTGAAATCTGCAGATTTCTTTTGCAAACCAGCTTCTAGCTTTTCTAAAGCAGGAAGCAGGCGATTTACAACCTGAAAGACAAACAGAGAATAGTGCGCTAGTCAGAGAATCTCTTGTGTGTTTGCTTTAGTACTCAACGCAGCGTGTGTTTATAGAACCCAGGACAGTTGGGAAAAAAGTAATCGCATGATGATTGGCAGTGCAGCTTTTCCACCGTGTTTAGGTGAAGACAGCAATAGAAGCGCACACATAAGCGGGATACACACACTAGCTTCCACATATATTGTAGTCATAAAAAATATTAACAATATACACACATACTAGCCAACATAGATACATATGTAGACTAGCAACAAAAAAATACACTAGCCCACGCACGCACTAGCCCACAAACATATGCAGTAGCCCATGCATATACTAGCAACATACACTCAAACTAACCAACACACACACACTAACCCACACACACACTAACCCACGCGCAAACTAACCCACACTCACACACCTCTATACTTGCAGCAACATGCATTGCCGTGGGGAATACATCGTTTGAAGATTGTCCCATATTACAGTGATCGTTAGGATGAATAGGACTTTTGGAGCCCATTTTCCCTCCCAGCTTTTCAATCGCTCTGTTACTCAAAACTTCATTGACGTTCATGTTGGACTGAGTCCCACTGCCAGTTTGCCTGAGGAAGGATTCAAGTCCCAAATGTGTGTGTGTAAAGTCTGTGTGTTTGGCATGAAACGACTCTCCTGCTTCTCTCAGATACCTCAGGTTTACTTGGATTTCGCACATACTGCCATTTTTCTGCTACAACCTTTAACAGGGCACAAACTTCTCCAAAACACATCTTCAAGAGTATGAGAGTATCCGGATAGCTTCAAGTTACATAATAAAGAATAAGCGGCATTGGGTTGGACCAAAACCCACTCAAGACTAAAGCAAAAAAGTACGAAACTCCTAGGAAACTACGAAAAATTCCAGTCTCCTCCATTAGAGGCTAACCAGCGCCTCATCTTCAATCAAAAAACGTATCTATTTTTCGATGATTTTCTCAGATAAGGCTCGAAAAAGCTTCAATAATTACTGCATATGCATAAAATCCTGCACTCTAAATACTACATAGTTTGAGACGTAAAAAATTGCTTCTAAATCCTTCATTTATTAATGATTTGATGAAAGCAAAGAGATTAAAACCGAAACTCCAAAGGTGGGATACTTTTCAAGGAGATTTTTCCGGTTTTATATACTCAAATTTAGAAAAAAAAACTTTTACTCAACACAGAAAATCGTTGGATTCGTCAATTGTATCGCAAAATTTGGAAACAACTTTATTCAAAAGAAAAACAGCATGCTTGTGAAGAAATTGGAATGAAATTGCCTTAAGGGCAAATTTCTTTATTAAAGCTCTATTTCAGTGGGATTGATGCAAGTTCAGCGGTGAATAAAATTTAGCACAAAAATTCAGCGATGAAACGAGAAAAGATCTTCAAGTAGTTGAAGTGTTAGTTAAAATATTCGGGTTTTAAAGGAAGCGCTTATGAGAGAGAACTAGAGAACTATGGGAAAATACTTCAAAAATGGTGCGAAAACAATCGAAAAAGCTGGGAAAAGCTGGGAAAACACCCAAAAAACCGTCCACATGCCCAAACACAGCTCAAAAGCACCCAAAACGCCCAAAGCATCCCAAAACTTACCCCCTAACCACCCCCCAACTACCCCAAAAAACTCCTTCCCTCCTCAACAATTTCCCTCTTCCTACCACACAACTAGAGGAAAATGAGCATCAAGTTTCCCTTCCAAAACCTCATCTGCAGCAGCAACTATTGCAGCGCTGATTTTCGCATCCAATTTTCCATAATTATAATTTACTTTCGCAGCTGCCTTCTTCACCAGCGTCAAAGCATAAATTATGGCCCTCGGCATGAGCTCCCCATCACCAATTCTAAAGTTTTCGAGGGATCTTTGCGTCTGAGCGCCCCAATAAACTCTGTCAGAAACCAGCACTTTACCCAGTGAATCGGTCTCCTCCCTCATTCCGCTTCCTGAGGAAAAAAATCTCTTTACGCCGGCAAAAGAAACGGGAGAATTTAACAAAGAAGAAGAGGGGGAAGAAGTGGAAAAAGTGTAGAAATCACGACGATTTCCTAAAATCGCACGAGTGGAAGACGCTGAAAAGGCGAAAGATGAGAGATGATTTTGCAAAGTTAACAGGGTGCGGGAGGAGTTATTTACCGCTAAATCAATGTGTTGAAGAGAATACTTTGCATAACTTGCGGAGGGCGCAAGATTGCTACTTGAGTTTTGCCTGCTCAGAATAGCGTATTGCTGACGTAGAAGCGAGGATTTTGTCATATTTTCCAGTTTGGGGGGGGGAGTTAGAGGGGGAGGAAGAAGAGGGAAATTTTGAGTGCTTTTTGGATTTAAAGAAGAGTAGGTTGTGAGGAGGATGAGAGGGAGATTAGAGGGCTTTAAAAGAGTGTTTTCGCGTGCAAGTTATAGAGTGTAAGGCTGTGAGGAAGGCGCAAATTTCGAAAAGCGAACGAGCGCGTGTGTAGAATTTATAGAGCGAAATGCTGTGAGGAAGGTGCAAATATCGAGACGCCTGGAAGAGTTGAAATTCCAGGAAAACAGCCCTTTTTTCGAGGGTGCTAAACACACGCTTGCAGGCGCGTGTGTGTGAAGATGAGCAGCCAGCAGGCGACGATAGTTGCGAGCGATTGGCTGGTGCACGCAGTTGAGCCTCGTTTAGGATGATAGCGGAGATTCGTCGGATAAGGAGCGAGAAGGTTGAGTTTAAATAGTAGAACTGGAGGTTTAAGAGGATGAAGAGGGGGTGAGGAGGGGGTCAATTGCAATTGAAGGTTCTCTACTAATTTAACACAGTAAACTAAGAGCTTTCCACAAAATTGAAAGCCTCCCCCCAAATGGCTACTCTAAATTCACACATATATCTCAGGAAACATCAACAAAAGCTCCTTCAAATCGATATTTTCACTACATTAAACAGCAAAATTTAAACTCACCCACATTAGGCTCTCAGGTGTCTGCCATTTAATTATTCTCTATGATGCTGCCACCTAAATCTAAACGCTTTGGGCCGGTCATTTTCGCTAAAACTAGTGTAAACCACTCCTTTATTCTTCCTCTCTCATTCAACTATATCCCGCAACAAAGGTAGAGATTTTAAAGTAACTCCTGAAGGAGGCCACCGATTCCTCTTTTTAGTAGGAACATAGTACTAACCACGTAATTTCCAGCAGAATGAAGACCTTTTCTTTAGTCATTTTTGTTTAGAAAAAGCTCCTTTTATAGAAAAATCTTCACTAGATGCTAATCAAAAAGTAAATATTTAGCAATTGCTAGTTTTAACCTAGCTTCATTAGATATGTTCGTGGGCTTCGGCAGTAACAAGGCGTTACTTACCTCCTTCTTCATCTAACTGACTTTTTTGCAAGAAATCTGCGATAAAGATGTTTACTGTGCATTAGTATATCGGTAAAATTTGGAGATTTTAGTGGCTTTGAAAAATTGCAGATATCTACGATTTTGTGAGATTCATCAAGATGAGGAGGATGTTTTATTAGTTTTATGTAGATATTTTTGAAAGTAGGGAAATTTCGCGAAATTCCACTGTTTACACTGTAAATCTTGTGGATTCTCTGTTTCATCTAGAGGAAGGGGGGTAGGCCTCATGCTACAAATGGA
The DNA here is from genome assembly GCA_015657535.1 of Nephromyces sp. MM_2019. Taxonomy (NCBI): domain Eukaryota; phylum Apicomplexa; class Aconoidasida; order Nephromycida; genus Nephromyces; species Nephromyces sp. MM_2019. The sequence continues at coordinate 37,291 of JADHZB010001159.1, read as the reverse complement.
CGAAAATTATGGTAAAATACTCACCGAATACCCGCAGCTTTGAGGCAAATATCAGCGAAAAGCTGCGAAATAGCAAAGTTTATTCAAATATATTGATAGTGAAGGATAAAGCATTTTCTGCAGGACGAGAGAACTAAGCAGTAGTGGAAGGAAGGTAAAGAGAAAAGTCGCACATAGGCGGAGAGACACTACACACGGGGAGTTGGAGGTGTTTTTACTGATTTAGAAAGAGACGTTCACACACACAGAAAGAGATACACACAGGAAGTTGGAGGTATTGTTACTGATTGACCTATGCTCACACACAGTGATACGCACACAGTCAGATTTATAGTGGATACATTCGTAGAAATGTCATAACTAGAGATAGATGAAAGGACTCACAGATACGCAGAGAAATTTGTGCTACCTGCATAGTAGATGGGGCATGCAGTGATTCCATGCTCACACACAGCAATATCTGCAAGCAAGGCATATACTCCCACGTACACACCGATTCTCGCACTCATACATCCCGATTTTCGCACATGCACGCACACTCCAACCCACACACACACACGCACACAGACCCATGCACACTACCATATCCTTCGCACGAATTTGACAATGATTTCCCTCTTCACCAATCCCCCAACCACCAGCTTGCAGCCAATACCATAGAATGAGCTTTTTCACAGAAAACGGCACTTGTTCCCTCTGAAAACCCATAATTACTCCATAAATTCGTCCTTTCCCCTCCTCTTCATCCTCTCAGCGTAAGTTTTTGCAGTTTCTTGTCTTTTTGAAATCACAGAACCCCTCATTTAATATTTTTTGATTTTTGAAGATGATTTTTTTCTTGTGTACTCGCTGCTTCCTTGAAATCAACAGTGTACTTCTTCAGGTTGGTTTTGTTCGTTTCTCATTTTCTTTTTTCCTTAGTGGAGAATTCCTCGTTTTTAGCTCACCTGAAGAGGCATGAGGAAGCGATGAATGAGGAAGTTTTCTCCCGTCTTTTACATGAAGTATCTACTCTTTTTTACATACACAAATTAGACATTTTAGGCTGTCTCTTGAGAGCGAAATTTCTATGATTTGATGAAGGCGAAAAAAAATTTTTATAACAAATTCGCGTTATTTGGGTGTTTTTACGATTGTTTTCGCTTCTTCAGAATGTTCCTCTGCTTCTAATTTGAATGGAATTTCATGATGTGAGAAGCTGATTTTGAGTCAGTAGAATTTGGGCTGTGATGCAGTGTGTGTGGAAGTCGTTTTGAGTGTGTGTATGTGTGTCTCCAAGTTGCATTGGGCCGCGGGGGGTTTACTTTTTCTAGTTGAGCAATCTATCCAATTCGGTAACTGCTTATTTGTTTGTTGCGGTGATTTGCGGTGTTTTGTGTGTTTTGAGGTGTTTTGGGGTGGTTTGTGTGTATTTGCGTGCATTTTTGGTGTATTTTTGTTTTTTTTGTGCGTTTTATTTGTCTATTGTTCTGTTTTTTTGCCTATTTTTCTATTTTTTCCTCTTTTTTTCTGTTTTTATGGGAATTTTTGTACATTTTTTTGTATTCCGCCCCCCATTTTTTCCTGGCATCCCCGAAGGTCTTTTCTTCGCTTCAACCTTCATATTCGTCGGGTTTAACTTTTTTCAGCAGGAAAAACATCTTTTGTGGCAACTACTGTTGCACTAGGTACTGATATTTTGCTCAATTTTTATAAAGAGTATAGTGTTGAGCTCATTACACTTTTCACGTGAAAATTTTACCTCTTATTGTGAAAATTGAATAAATTATGTATAATCCGTGTTTATGCAGCAGGAAAAGCATCTTTTGTGAACATTGATGGACATCTTTGAAATATTATATATAAAAACATATTTTTTTTTATTTTCCCTTCTCTTGCTATGCTTAAATTTTCAAAAGAGTTGAATACACCAAGATGGGAGCGTGGACTTGCTGTAAAGTTCATGATTGTATAGTAGAGCAGAATTCATTTGACTGATTGAATCGTGAAAATAGCAAAAAATTCTCACGCAGCTAGTAGAGTCATACTCTTTAGCCTCGTGGCCTGTATATTTCTTGCTCCCCAGTTTTTTGTGTTGGTTATGATTGCAAGGCTGAAAGTTGATACTCTTTTGTAATGCTTAGCAAGCATTTATACCTGTGTGTTGCATTAGTGATTTTTTCTGTGTTCTTGAAGATAGGCCTCTAGAAATCAAACTGTGCTTCATTTTTTTTGTATATTATAGCTTTTTCTGATGATGAGATATTTTTGGTGTATTTTTCTTTGAAATTTCTACTTTATTCATTGTGGAATGTTATTTTCTTCAATTTTCTTTAAAAATTGCCTCCTTTTCTGATTGCATTTTGTCTTTTTCATTCAGATTTGTGCTTGGATTCGTCTGGCCTGAGAGAACTCTGTGTGGTGTGCGAATTTTTTAAGCTGAGGAAATTGTGTCTGAGTCTTTTTGGATTGCTCTCTCATGTGAAGCTCATACACTGCTATTGCGGCTTATTAGTCTACGTGGTGGTTTTCGCAGCAGGTGTATGTCCTGAGAATTGGATTATGTAGCTTATCGTTACTCAGTTGATGTATTTAATCTGTATCATTGGGTTTTTCTTACCTTTTCTCGATCTTTAGTATGCGAGCTCGTGTTTATTTAATGTGTTGTGAAGATATTTTGCTTGTTTGTTGTTCTGGGGAGCCTACCTTAGGAGGATGATGCTTTTTCCACCAACCGACTTAACCCCCTGTTTTGACCATAACTTTACGCATCAATTCCTACTGTATTAAGCTCTGTAAAGTTGGAGCTTTGCCCTGATTTTGGCAAGTGTGTGCGCGAATTTTGGTATTTTTTAATGAGAGGAGAGGCACACACAGCTGTAGACACGGGTGAAGAGGCTCACACAGGTGGAGAAACACATGAATACACGGACACACACTCTGGTGAACACACGTGAAGACACACACATACATGGGAAGACACGCTTGAAGATAGTACACATACGCATGAATACAGGCACATTGGAAGTGTGAAATTCTTCATTATCACTTTTCCCAACTTACCAGATACGCGCTTAACTCTGCAGTCTGAGGGAATGGGTATAGCCCACTCGAGAACAGTTACAAAATTATCCGAAAGGATCTCCTTTGAGGATCTGGCGGAGGAGCTTTTTAATGCAAAGTTAGCTTGATAGATGTGTGTGATTTCGTGTGGATTACAAGAGGGTTATTCGAAAATATTTAGTTTGCAGGCTAATGTGCTCTTACTCGTATTTACTGGATGCTCGCACACACAATTGCATCAGGAAGGCGTCCTCCGCTTTCATAAGTTCAGGAAACACTACTTGTGGCGCAAGCTAGACATACCATTCTCACATACGCGAATCCAGGAAGCATTAACCCACAAACAAACGACTCAAAGGTACACCACACTCACCAACTTTCACACATATGGCTCAAAGGCACACCACACTCACACGCAACTCCAGGAAGTACTAACCCGCACGCACGCACACAATTTTTCAGGTCTCCCTTCTTGTCTTGTATTCCTGATTGCTTGAAGATACGCTTCTACAAAACGCTTTCAATGAAGGAAGTTTTGATACAATAATTGCCATCTTTATTTCAATTTTTCGCTTTTTGCCTTTAGATGGGCATGTCGCTGTGTGTGTGCGCTTTTTTTTCCTTCCGTATGCAACTATCTGCCTGTATGTTAACCTTTATGTAGCTAGCCTTTTGAATTATCCCGCTCTTTTTTCATCTCTAGCAACTTTTTGCAGGGATAAGCAAATCGCGTTATGTGTGTGTGCGTGAGCTTTTTTTTTATACGCTTTTATAAATGGAGTAGCATACTTCTTTTGAGTTTCTTTTATCTATTAATTCCTATGTATAAGTGTGTATGTGAGCTTTTGCTTTGTATTTTGATGCTCAACAACCTGATTTTGCGCAATGTATCTCCCCTCTTCTTGGCTGAAAGTGTGCTCAAAAGTCTGTTAATCTTTCATTCTTTAGGTATGTTGTAGCCCTCACAGGTGCTGGAATGTCCGAAGAAAGCGGAATCCCTACTTTTAGGGACCCTGCCAATGGGATTTGGAAAAAGTTCGTATGTGTGTGTGTATACTGTCAGTTTATAGCGAGTCATTTGTGTGTTGTGATAAAGTGTGAAGATCTCGATTTTCTTGCATCATTGCTCGTCTGTTTAGCTGTTTTCTGCTTCATGAAGATGTATGTGTGTAAAATAGATGATAGCACACTCAAAGAGGGTTGATACTCCTTTACTTGGCATTTGTTTGCTTCATAGAGATGTGTGTGTGTGCACTGGAGCTGTGACGCTGCTACTTTCTCAGAATCTCTGGCTATCGCTTTGTTATATTACTTTTGGAGTTAAGAAGTGCATACTAAGATGATGTGCTGGTTGTAGAGTATGTTCTGTGATTAAGGAGGAGGCTTGATGCGGAGATTCTCATTCGTCTTCATGAGATTTTCTTTTTTATTTCTTTTTTTTGTGGTTATTTTCTTCCTCTTCTTGTTGCTTTTCTGGATAATGAGCAGATTTTACTCTTGTCGATAAGTGTGTGATATCTAAAAATGGTGTATATGTTTAGGCATTGAGTCTTTTTACTTGTTTATGAGTTTTTTCTAGGCCTTTATGCGTCGAGCTCTTTCATGGCGGTTTTCAGACACAGTATTGCAGCCTGCGCCACTATATGGGGCTTTTGGAGGACTCCTGAGAAGCTATGGGAACTTATCGTTGATTTTCTGAAGGTTTGGTTGCGATTTGCTTTCATTTAGGCTTGATGTGTGTGATGTGTGTGTTATTTGTATGCATCGTTGCCTGCTTGTGTGCTTGGGAACTTTTTAGAAGCATTGAATGTTGGGCTTTTCATATTGTGCTGGTTATGTATATCATGTGTATCTCTGGTATATAGTGTGTGTCTCTCTTTTGTCTTGTGTGTGTGACTCTTGTGTTTGGTGTGTCTTTTGTATATCGTGTGTGTGTCTCTTTTGTGTCGTGTGTATATCTCTTGTGTCTCTTGTGTGTGACTCTAGTGTGCTGTGTGTTTTTTTTATATCATATATGTGTTGTGTGCGTATTTCTGTTTTTCAGCACAACTACCCTGTTCCTAATCCAGGGCATATCTCGCTCGTAGACCTGGAAACATTATGTCCATTGAAGGCGGTAGTTACGCAAGTGAGCAGCTTCCACAAACGCACACTAATGGATGGCTTCTTTCATTTGATATGGTTGATATACATATATATCTGTGTGTCAAAATTTGTTGCAGACTTCGCTTTACCTGTGTGGGGAGTTGCTTTGTGTGTGTCTGTGTGTGTGTGCACATTCAATCCAACATGCAGGGTAAAAAGGTGCAATTTTTCTAATGTTTTCGCTACAGAACGTAGATAATCTTCATCAAGAAGCTGGATCGTCTAGAGTGATTGAATTCCACGGAAATTTGATGACTGTGAGTTTTTTAAAGGACTGCGCAATTTATGAGCTTTTGGAGATGTGTGTGTGTTTTTTGATTTGATGCTATTCCCGGTGATCGTATAGGTATTGTGCATATTGTTCTATTTTTGGGAAATGTGTGTTTTTTTGTTCATTTTTTTGTGACAGTTGTTTTTTTGCCGTGGAGGTGTAATTTTTTCTTACATTGCATATACATACTACCACAAGTGTGTATTTCGTGTGTAAATTCTTTTCTTCAGAGTCACTGCTACAAATGCAAGAAGGAGTTTGAGGTCAGCAAGGATATAATCAGAGATAAATGGTTTGCAAATAGCCTCCCTCCAAAGGTAAGAACTCGCCCTTTAAAGAGTTAAAAATCAAGAGAAACTGCTGTATATACCTCAACCGGCACTTTTCTCTTATTTCGCCAATCTGTGGCTAGTCGACGCTTTCAGTGTACGTATACTCCACATGAATCAACTACACTAAAGAAAATTTCTGTAAAAAGGATGTAAACTGTAGTTCTCAGCTCTAATGCAGCTGTTTGGAATATCGCAGCTTCCCTCCTTCTAATTAAGCTCTAATTTGCTTCAATAAATGAAGTTTCCCGTAGTCTACGCTTTTGAGAACTGCATGTACACTTATCACTTAGGGAAATCTCCTGGAGCATAACCTTGTCTTCGCCCCTTCAACGAGCACGATCAATTACACAAAGACCACAGTGCGATGACTGTGTGCACACACACTCACACACATGCACACAAAAATAAACTCACTCTCTGTCCTCTTCAATATATTCCCCAACAATATATAATTGCAGTGTACGTACTGCGGAGGCCATGTAAAGCCTGATGTGATTCTTTTTGGAGAGACTATCCCCAAGGAAATTGCAGGCGCTGCTACTGAAGAGGCTGAAAGATGCGATTTGATGCTGATCATTGGAACTAGCGCACTTGTCAATCCTGCGGCTAACCTGCCCAAAATAGCGGCTAAGAATAACGCGAAGATTATAGAGGTGTGTTTTGGGAGTAATTTCATACAAATATGCGGGTTTTGTGGGGATTTAAAGGGGTTTTGCGGGCCATATTTGTAGATCTTATTTTTGTGGTATCTCCGGTGCATCTTATATGTACCTGGAGCACTTTGAAGTGCGTATAATGCGCTAGCCTATCGGGTATATTTTGTTCTCTAAACACACACTTTTATCTACAAATTAGCATTGTATCTTTGGTTTTCGTGTGGTATTTTTCATGATAAAAGGTTGGGTGTGCTTTGCATTGGTTTCGATGGGAGTGACGTGCTGATAGCTGCTACGTGTGTATGTGTGTGTGCGTGTTGTGTTTGTGCATGTTTGTTTCAACATTCGGTTTTACTTTGACGTGATTAAAAACATAGCTGAAACGAAATGATAGATATAACGTGTGTGTGTATAAATCAGTTTGAGCGAGGGGGACAGTAAAAAAACAGCACTCACACGCACAGGCAGACCCACAGCATATCAAAAACCCCACACAAATACGCACATAGAAAGACTCCAACACGCACAAAGACACACACGCACACATGAAATCACCCACATAGACATGCAAACACACAAGGCAAATACTTCACATTGTAGTATTTGCGAGAAACTGCATACTTTCTCTGATCTCCCTGTTTTCTGTTACAGGTTAACATCGATACTACAGAGTTAACTGATAACGTTTCCGACATGATTGTGCTTGGAAAGTACGCAAGCTACTAGCGATATTTGGGGGTTTTTATCGTATTTAAACTCAAGGGCATTTTTTTGAAGTGTATGAATGTGTGTGTGTTTACTTTGCTTTTTTCCTCTGCCGTGTGTGGATCGCAAGTTTCAGGCAATTTTTTACAAGTCCATGCTGTGGGATGTGTATGTTCTTTTTTATGCTCATTATGGCGCCTAGGAGATGACTGTTTTATCGCTGTGTATTGCATTTTTCATCTCTTCTTTTAGTATTCGCCTCGTAGCATTTGAATCTCTGCGTGTGTGTCTGTGCTTGCTTTTGAAAAACCGTGTTTCTTTTTTACGGCAGTAAATTTGTGTAGCATAGCTTATTTTCGCTGCAATTTTTAATGTTCTTCTGGTTGATAAGCTGTATTATATGGTCATCCTTTATGCGTGTCTTAGGGCTAGTGAACTGAGTCGTACAGTGCAGACCCTCAGGAAATTGAAGGCTTCTTAAACACTGGAATTTTACTCTACCATTCCTGTTCCAACCACCTCTATGCTTAGCTCCTGGCAAAAAAATTTCACTTTTTTTTAAAATCTAAATTTGATGCCAAATGGTGGCTCAAAAGGAATTGCTTTATGATGAAACAACTTTTGTGTGCGTAATCTTCATACAGCTTCCTAGACTATTGTGTTATTGATGGAGTGTGCTCCTTTCTTCCTCCTTCCTGTGGCAGAAATTGCTATGAAAGAGGTTGAAAACCTCCTTATCTCGAGTACGATTACCATCTACTGCAAAATATGGAACCCATTCCTCTCATTTTGTGCATGACACAAATCCCATCCTCTTATATAGGCTCCCACTCCTTGCTGCTGCGAGAAAACACGTTCTCTCGACTATGTCTTCCGCCCACGCTCACGTACTCTGGAAAAATGCCTTCCTTCTCACTCCAGAGATATTTTTCGAACAACCTGCATCATCCGCAGGCTATTAAAATCATTACACTGAAAAACTTCTAGCCAAATCCAATTTTATTGGTTGTCTCGAGCCAGATATCTACGTTTTTGACATTTTCACTATTCGTAGAGCAAGAGTCATTCCATTAAATTCCACAATTTCCTGCGTGCATCCGTACTCTAGCGACATAAGCTGCACCTCTCCAAAAGTATGTGTGTGTATGCTTCACAATTACTTGCTTTCTTTGGGACTTCACGCCGAAAAGGCGCTGCTAAAGCTCAACTATACATCTTCCCTAAAGCGGCACCCATTGGAATACGCGAAGCAGCGGCTAAGTTTAGACCACGGCGTGAGACTTGCTTGGCAGACTTACCGCCTTATTGGCTGAGTGTTTTTACAATTTTCTTGGTTGTTAGTTTTTTGCTGATCTACCCCCCTTATCTCCCTCCTCTTCTCTCATTCTCTGCTCAGCGTTCAGTGAAAAAGCTTATCAATGACCCTAGATCTCCTTCCTTTGAGACTATTTCCATCTAACTTTCTGTTTTTTATGCGCGGCTTACCCGTAAACTTTCTCCTCTGAATCATTTCCACTGCGTTTTTATAGGGGTGGGTGTAATTTTCATTGCCTTGTGGTTTCACTGTTTTGAGAGATAAATAGAAACTATTAGGGTCGTAGTGTATTTTCCGGACTGTTTAGCTATTTGATGCATTCTATTTCATCTAGTAAAGGGGGGGATATACTAGCTGTGAATCGGGGGAAGGGGAGGATGGTGTAGCTGTGGATGCAACAGTAGGGCATTTATTGTCTTTGAAACTTGAAGTCCTCCATGCTCTGCTGACGGAACTAGGAGTTTTAGGTACTGGAGGGAACTTGCTATAAAATTTAGAACTTGTCATTATGCGTGGCTGAATTTTATGCCAACCTTTTGAAGTCTCGGCGAAGGAGTTGCGAGTTCTATTGACTTATGCAGACTTATTAGGGGATTTCTTCATGGAAATCTACGTGAGGTGCTACCATAATCCACACTTTTCCTTAAGAAAAATTCCGTGCGCGAAGTGGCCAATTCGTGGGCCAGCTGCTCTTTTTTGAATTAGACTTCACACAAGAAAAGGTTACAAAAACGCTGTTGCGCGCTTTATCTCACATCTAAACGGCTACAATGTTTACCGTGAGATAAGCAGAAAATAAGGAAAAGCCCACTCTCTCTTGCGAGAGCATTAACCGTGTAAGTATGTTAGATCATCGTCCTCAGAAATACTCTGCCTTCTGCCTACCCACATTACGCAACCAGCTGCTTCTACCTACTCTCTTCATGTGCTTCGCCTCTGACTACTCGCCTTACGCAAATAGCTAATTCTACAACTGCTCTCTTCATACTGCACGCCACTCGAACAGATTAGTATGATTTTGCTACGCTAATATAATACTCGATCAAAAAAACTATCACACGAACAAGGCTTTGACATGGCAGTGGGCCCATAATTATACCTAGTGTGCTTTATACTGCGCAGGCGCTAATATCTTGCAAAGTTTTCTGCATAACAAGGAATGGTGTGCTTTCTCATAAATAGCTGACAAGCCCTTTTTTTACATTATACGCGGTTTCATCGATGTGATTACGTAAAGAATGGGGCTTCAGGAACAGATTTTATCCGTATACGTTAATTTAACAGCTGTCGTGACTGCGCAGCCTATTGGAGTGCTGTACTGCCTCATTGAGTTATAATTGTAAACAAATTGTGAATGTCCATGAAAAAGTATAAAGAAACCTTGTGTCTCAAACCCCATGGGCAAAGACACATTTCCACCACATTTTTCAGAGTTAAATTTCAGCTGACTACTCAATCATACATCTCAACTTCTCTCCGTGGAAGACACTCTGCTCATTAGCGGCATCACTTTTATAAAATACGAGTCGTACATCAAGGTAAGCTAGAAGAATGCGAAGCGGATTCATCAAGGCATAAGCTTAGAAAGTAAAAACTACGTGAATAGTGTGGCATTCAGTATAATCAGCCAATAGAAATCAAAGATTCATTTATGGTTACGGTATAACCTAGTGTGCAGTGTTTTTTCGTGTCATTAAGTGCACTAAAAGGCTTCGGTTCTGGGGCCACCAGTCGCCACTCCCCGGTGCATGAGGATGCGACAGTTTTGTAAGCATTCCTCGATGGTTGCAGGCAGAGAACAAGACAGCAGTACCTTTGATTTCTAACGGTGCATGCAGTTTTGCATACACTGAAAATACCTGCGGCAACAGCACCTTAGTGTCGCCTAGTATGCACGCGAAGTTCTTCAAAACACAAGAATGTCGTCATAAGATATGTATACCCCAAAACATCAATTTGCTAAGGAAACTTGCACTGCCCTAACTGCAATCATTGGTTGCTATTTTTATTTCATCAATCATACAATATGAAAGCAACCCCAGGTACATAAATACTAGGCTTGTTACTCTGATGAAAAGATCCAAACAACAGAAATCACGTACTATGCGTCAGGTAATACATTAGTGCACCGGGAAAAGGCATAGACCGCAATTTAATATTCATTCATAGCTGTAAAAGACAAATTATGAATTTGACAAGTCAGGTTTCTTCACTTTCTAAGCCACTTGTGTGTGCCCGCTACTCAGCCCCATCAGTAAGAAATAAAAAAGTTGAGAGCAGAGCATGTAAATGAACAGGCTTCAGAACGAGGATATACTTGAGCTAGATGCAACACAAAAGACAAGGAAAAGCGGTAAAAATACTCACTCATATACCGTATTTCTTCAAGTCGCGCAAATGATTTACGGGGCAAAAGCTGCGGCAACAGATGACTCAACCCAGCTTTTGCAGACCAGACATCGCTGCTGGTATACAGAGCTGTTTGAGCCTCATTCCATAAGTACATTTTACGATGACGATAGCATTAAATGGAGCTCATTACTCCTGAGAATGGTGATATCTTGCTGTAAAAATTCTTAAGTGCTCAGCTAGGTTATCCCCTAATTTCCAGGAAGTCAGCATATACACAAACACGCTGATTCTCGCGCATGGTAAATGAAGAACTATGCCATATAAAGCACTGAGACGTGTGCGATCCACGAGAAGAACTACTCATAAAAGGGTTCAAGTGAGCAGCTCTCCTTTCCTCCCTATGTATAGTGCAGCTTGGAGCTTGGAAAAGGTCTTGCAGATTCGCGATGGCGGTCTGAAGAAAAGGGAGGAAACTTTGGCTTGGAAAGGAACTCTTTCAGAAGTAGAAAAGACCAGCAACCTAAGATGCCTAAATGAAAAACGACGACAAGAATCAGGAAGAACTCTATAGGGTACGAGAATTGTGTAAAGTATCCCATCTTCACGGCTTCACGGCAGGACACCAATTTGGTATCCGCTTTTAACCGACACCACACTTGACGTAAAATAATCAGAAGTAGCTCTTCAACGTAGAAATACCACTTGGTGGTGCTCTCCTCCAATGTTTAGTGAGAAAATGACACTTCTCCAAAAAAAGATCCCGCTACTATCCTTGTTTGTCAAGAAGAAATACGGTTAGACGCTTAAAAAATACGAGTTTCGGGGATGGCAAAAGCCGATGGTAGTCCTAGCCAATCTATTGAAAGATCCGTACGGATCATACAGATGACGGCGGAGAATGCGCTTACTGGGAACAAGTGATACGACAAGCGATTCAAGCGAGTAAAGAGGGCGGAGAATTAAAATGCCTTTTTTTGGCAGACGGCACGGTATTATGTAACCCAGGATAGATTTCAATGACTTGATTGATAGGGGTGTGTGTGGCATTTTATGTGGAGTAGATTTCCCAATAGAGGTTCTTTAATGAATTGAGCATCGCGGGCCTTTTTCCGGCCAACAAGAAGTCTAGCAAATTGAAAGGGATAACGCCAGAGTGGCAGGCCTCGCATAAATTAGCGCGCTCACGAGGGCCATTAGTCATAATTTCATGTCAGCTTAGCAGTGCACATGTGACAAAAGAGTTAGTGTGACTGTGCGTGTCACACGAGGATGGTAAAGGGCACCTTGCTATTGCTTTCTCAGTCTAGGAGGCATTTAGGCTACAAAATATTGCATGCAAGAGGTTTTATGAAAGAGGTTTTATACGAGAAGTTTAAAGCAAGAGCCTTTTTTTAGAATTTTGGCGAAGAGGTTTCTTCTATTTTCCACACCGTTCGAGGGATCAGGGGCTTACGTGACTAAAAGGTATCCATGTTGGTATCCACGGACTTGGAGTCTTGTATCGAAAATTATCGTTGTAGCACTCCAAAAATCTTTGCATCCATCTGTGATTTATGATAGGAGCGGTATATGTTCACCCTTGAGAAAGTCTGTGCAAGCCTTAGAGTTAACTTCCTTCTGGTTTGCAGTCCCTGCTCCCATACATCCATAGTAGAACTCAATGGAAAAAGTGTACCGCTTGCAGATTCTTACCTTTTTCCCGAGTAGAAATTCCTGGAAGTCGATTCTCAAGCCTTGGCTACCTTACTCTTTGGAAGCTAGGAATTTTACGAATGCATACATTCAGCATCATATAAACAAGAATGTCGCTAGCATAGAATTACTCGATTCGCTGCGGAAATTAAAAATCACAATTACCATTTTTTATAAATACAGACAAGGAATTTCTAGCAAATATGAGATTTCTTCATTTTAGATTTGATAATGGAGGCTTAATTGTTGTGCAATTTCATTCATTGGGCTTGCAAATTCGCAAATAACGGGTAGCATACGAATTTTTTAGCAAAAGCGTCATCCTAAGCTCAAACAATGCCTACGAACTTTGGCTGCCCGACTGGAAATTGTTACAGCAAGAACTGCCAACTGTTGATCTTCCATTCAATTGCTGCTATTTTTACTAAAACGAGATTCACTCATATTTCAGGACAAGCACTTTGTTCACCAGGGAGTTAACGCACTTCGACAAACAGTAAATGTTAGCTTCCCAAGCAACCGGCAGTATTCCTTAAATAATTACACACACCTACTCTACTTATATTTTGTAGCTTGTTCATGGCAGCAGCTTATAAGCTAGTGCTTTCTGCACCTAGCTTCCCTGTCACAAATAGAACTATCATGTCCCTAGACAACTTGATGTTTCAAAGAAGATCTCCAGTATATATTGGGAAATTAGTAACGATTATGATGCTGCTAGCTATATTTTACTTCTGATATTGGTGTGTCCACCTTTGCAGACCCTAGATCACTGCCGAGCCATCATTTTAGCTGTTTACCCGTTTAACAACAAATAATAGTGTTTCTGCTTTTCTTTTTCGAAGCATGAGCCCCAAGACTCTTATTTCATAGACTAACTATTGTAAAGGCTCGGTTGTATCGACAGCAATGCGCTCCTGCCTGTATATATGCAAGCCACATATCCAGCGCAGCCAGCAACTTAAATGGTATGATTTTTTTCTGCGTACATACTATGCAAGAAAAAAATTGAAATTCTTATTATAGGATCTGGGTTAGCTGGTTCTTCTGCTGCTGCATCTTTAACCGAGCTAGGTCATAGGCACTTACCACGGAAGAAGATACGCATGCGCCACACTTCACAAGACTTAGCACATTTTCGTTACCGTTCCTCACCAGATAATCTTCTAATAACTAGTTTCGTAAACTAAAATTTCTTAAATTATAAGTGCACCTCTGAGAAAAATAATAGTGAAAGCTTATGCTTCTATAATCTATAATTTAAGATGAAATGCACCTTCATGGACCCGAAAAAAAGCGAGAAATGGCGACCATATACAGCGCATGAACAGCAACGATTGTTTCTTGCATGACTATGTTGCCGCAATAAATACATGACAAAAATAATACGAATTATCTGGCCACAGTCATGTAAAAATTTATAGCCCTTACATGCGATAAACCAGCACTAATTCTTAATAAAACCCTTTCGTAACTACGCAAAAACCCACCCTATCACAGACCTAGATTACCCCGCATATGCATAACTTTGTAGATTGCGTTTTCTCATTCTAGCCAGGAATGCAGAAATTTGTTTGCCCGGCGGAATGCATGTCTATTTAGTCACGCAACAATGAAAGCAGCACACATCAATGAAGCAGTGAACGCATGCGAGCTCTCTGTAACCAAGTACCTATGCTATAATTCTTGTCCCCTAAGCACAGGGAAACATGTGTTTATTTTTCATCGGACTTTCCCTCGCAAAATTCATGTGAAGCGTTAAACAGCATAAAGCAGTTTTTTTACTTCACAAAAACAACTCAGGTTTTATCTAGAAGTTTGCTTGACATTCATTGCATTAGAATGATATATGGAACCTTGTTCTCTTCAAGAATATGTTGGAGTTATAAAAAAAGTCGCTGGCTCATGTCCTACCTTTTTGATGTCACACGAATTCTGCATTGGTGCACTCCTTGCAACAAGAGGCTTTGGTTGACTCATCGAGATAGAATGACTGGTGACCGGCAAACAGTTGTAAGCAGTCATGGAATTAGACCATCGTAATATATTGTGGTTAGCTAATTCTTACAACTGAAAAGCCATGAAAATGTGAGCTCTTGCGCATTGTAAAAGGAAAAACTCCGGCGTATGTATAGAGCGAAGGCACCAGATAATGATTTAGATACAGCTCCCTCCTGTATTATACCTTGGTACTCATCACCCATTAGGGTTTACTTTACTTCCTGGTCAGCTGCATCTGATGAATGCAGTATCTATGTTTTGTAACGTGCTTCTTTTTCGATCAATTTTATCGCTTCACTTATCCTACTTTCAGGTAGACCCAGCGCTTATTCTAACATTGTGGACCCTTACGTTCATAACCCATCATTTTACCACGTTTGGTACGCATCAAAGAGTTAATCAGCCCCGAGTACTTTTTAACTCTCAACAGCTTATATTAAGAAGCCCATAATCGCGATATCACGTTTCCTTAGCGGCTAAAAACCCCTTAGTCGCTGAATACCTGCTATGAAACCGAGAATTATAGGTTGCTCTCTGCAAGATGCATACTAAATTTCTACGCGGTATGGCGCAGCCCATACCCCACTTTCAACCTTTAGTAAAGACTATACTTTGCTGAATTACCCGGTTTCCATATTCAAACCATTTTAATTATATAGCTAGCGAAGCTTTCGTTTCTGTGAGAAATTCACTCACAAATCATTGCTAGTCTTGAGGCAAACTTAAAACGTAGTGGAGTCCGCCATTTCTAGTTGCCTGATTCTATGTTCCAACAAGGTACTCTTATTCTCAATGAATGTTGTTAGACTTTCAATCTTCATGGAAAGGGCCTGTATATCCTCTTCCATGGCCTTCTGGTTACTAGAGAGCTGTGCGTTCAACTCTGCAGATTTATTTAATTGGCTCAATAACTGGATGTGAGACTCCCTGATTTCAGCATTATCAGAAGTGAGTGAGCTGACCTTTTCTTGCAGCGCCGTGAAATCCGCAATCGATCTGCTAATCTGGGAGCCTAGAGATTCCGTGCTCTTGACCGCTTCAATTGCCTGGCGCTGGAGAGCACCAATAGAAACAGTGGTGCACACTGGTGACATACGGAAGAGATCGGCTGTCGGGCGACCTGTAAGATGAAAAATATTCAGTAGGCGCCAAAGGGGGCGCATACGGGAAGAGGAGTAATTGTAATACGGCTTCACTGAGGGAAGAATGCATGATGCAGTGCTAAGCGCCCAGCGAATGTGTAGAATTGAGGTGACGGGGAATGCAGTACAATGCCTAGGGCTAGTAGTTGCAATCTGAGGAAACTTCTCAGATGAACGATTTCCCACAGCTTTTGTCAGCGTACTCTCAAAGCAGCGACGCATCTTCTTCGTTGAAAGCAGGCAATGCGAAGTACGTAAAGCAACTTTTCTTGATTTTAAAAAAGGCAAATACTAGTGAAAGTAAGATATACTTCCTACGCTGGAAAGTAAGCAAGAACACTGTTTCACTTAGGAACCCGGGATGCAAACCTCATAACCGAGGATGTCCTCGTTCACAGCACTGATACAGGAAGCTATTACGTAGACGCGATAGGTATCTGTAATAGGAAAAAAATATCTGTGACTGTAAAGGCCACGCAGCATATATAAGGTATGCTCGTCACTAACCAGAGTTATCTTTTCCTCCAAAAATATAAATGGAACGATTTGCAGGGACAAATGATAGTGGTCCGATTGCCGAATGTCCGCCTAGGTCTTTGCTGCCAATATTGCATTTAAACCAGCAGTTCGCCCCAAAGTCGTAAACTAAAAAATCTGAAGCATAGTAAAGAAGACAGCAACGGGGAATACATAAAAAAAAGATATTCGATGATCACATATCAGTTGCGCGTTTGATTGATAATGCTCAAAGTAAAAGTATATTTTTAAGTGTTGTTCAAACATTTCAAGAAGAATGCTTGAGTGCTCGCTAGGTTTGTTGGGTAAAAGTAGAATGAATGGCTTATATCATTTAATATGCCAAACTTTATTATCACAAATTAATTGTACTGGGGTGTAAAATTTATGCGTAAGTAGCTCCAATCCTACTTGAAAAGGCAGTTTACGAAGTGAATCAATATAGTAGCTTCATGGCTCATTCATGTGTGCGCAAAATCAAAGACTACATTAGTCTGTAGCGTTGAATAGCAGCGAATCACGCTATATCACAGTATATCTCCTAGTTTCAAGGACATTCTTGATTTACAATTTGTGGACTTGTATACACTACTGACACTTAGCTCTTACCAAGCAATGAGTAGTAGCTAAACCAGCCACTAGCCTCCCCTCCACAAATCCACATGCGACCGTCGAAGACAGCTACTGAATGCCTGTAGCAAAAAATTAAGACAAAAAATTTCCCGTATTTAACTCCCATATTGTTAAATACGGCCATATCCGGCCATATCACTGTACTGGAGATTTCAAGTGTACAATTGGAATGGCAAAAAAAAACTGGATACATGAGGGAAGCACCTAAAAATTCCGCGAATTTCCCTGTGAAACGGCTAATGTAAAAGCTGATCAATGCCCCTTTTTCATAAATGTGTCATGTGTTATCAGTTTTGCAATAGGTGTTTTTTGCAGGCATTCCTTGTATATGCTCAGTAGACTACTCACTTTAGCGCACAGTTTAAAAACAAATAAAGCAGCATTTTCAGATCCTCTTTGGCTGAAACTTTCTTTTCCTTCTACCAATCCATAGCTAACCCTCTCCAGTTTTGAGTTACCAACATATCTAGACGACTTTGTTGAGAAGTGATCTCTCCTAATCATGCTACCACATGCTGGCTAGTTGTCTCAAAATTCACACCCCCCTGCTGGTGTCAACCATGTATGCTTACTTGAAGCGGGGAGATGGAGGCTCTCCAGCACTGCTCTCAATCATTTTCCATTTGTTAGTGGACAAAGAAAACCTCCACAACTCATTGCTTAACAATCCCCTACCATTCAAATCACCGCCAAAGAGATATACATAGTGAGAATCTGTAGCCCTATCGTAATAGGACGCTAACGAGTGATAGCAGCGTCCATCCGGGGCTTCTCCCACTGCTATGATATTCGTCCATGCGCCTTCTGGGGAAAATATCAAAATTCATTGCTAGAGTATATTTTTGAGTTGAAAGTAGTGTTTCGTGAGAGGAGATGTCAGAGGACGGAATAGATTATAGCAATTAAATAAGCTTTCAAACATATGAAATATACGCCAGGAAGAGCTTTTCTTCGAATCAGATGTACTACAGGATATCTTGAATTTTTGCGCTTCTTGGAAGACGCTCTGGGGTAATGAGGCTGACAGTGAGAAGGATATAATCTCATTTACTAGGTTCCGAAGCGCATAAAAATGAAGCGCCATAGCAGCAGAAATACATTGAACATATCTCTCTCTTATCGAGCCCGCTTCTTAGGCCCATGTATACGAAGGCTACTCGAAGTATGCGTGATACGCACACTTTCATACTAGAGTAATGCAAACAATATTTCTCAAGTTAATTACGATGACATGGCGTATAATGTGTAAGCCATCATGTTGAACAACTGATCAATCTTATAAGATATCAGAGGCAAAGAAAATCAGGCGTGCTCTTCTTCATTAGTAGAAACACCCTGGTGACTAACCTTCGTCTAAAGTGAATATATCATCAAGTAAGCTTCCATCATCAGATAATCCGCCGAATAAGAAAAGTTTAGAAGGCTTAGAATCTTTTTGAATAACGGTGGCCGCATGCCCGTGTCTCGCAGATGGGGAGTTAGGTGTTATAACTTGTGTGCTCCATTCGCTTTTATCTACATCGAATATCCAGGTGTTTCTCGATAGCTTACCTGATGGTAAAATCCCCCCGTGAAGAATCAGAGCTTGCTCCCCCGAGGATGGTTTTAAAAAAGGTACCATTACACTCTCATGGCACATAGGCGGCAATTTTCCCGTGCTTTCTACATGTTTGAATCTGTAAAAGCAGGAGTTAATGCACCAGTAGTTTCGCTTAAAAGAGCAAGGCAGAACCCAGATATGAAAAGGAAAAGTTCGGTTTCTAAACTTTTCAACACTATATGAAGTAGCAAACTAATTGAATACTACCACGATATAATAGAGCGATGGGGTTATACGCATAAAACGGGGCTCTATGATAACGACTAGGGAAAGAGATTAAGCGATGCTGCTTTCCCAACTTTCATTGGGAGGATTTTAGGATGCAGAAGCTGCCAGGCCTTTATCCCGTGTAACTTTTTCTAACCTAGGTGGAATAGTTACCGAAGTTATTCTGATTTGAAATCACACTACCAGGTAGTTAGAGAAAATGCAGGCTTTTTACACTTCCAAATAAACACTAACTTACGTGTGTATGCGTAGTTCACGAAGTAATTATTAAAAAGCGATAGCACATCTATCCAGTAAGCAAAACAAGATATCAACTCGGTAAGCTACCATAGCAGAGAGTGCCCGCGGAAAAGTCTCCAAAATCACTTTTGGAAATAAAAAGTGTTCTGCATGTATTAAATGATGGTGCTCAGAGCTTTTCTCCAATAAAATTTTCCAGTTAATAGAATTATATAGCTTGTAGCACTAAATTTGCTATTAATGCTATGTAGAAGCCGAGCATCCTTGTGTAGGAATTCTATTTAAGTGCAAATAACATATGTAAGTCTTTTAGCGCGCCAAGCGGCTGCTGCTGATCCTTTACCGCAACTCTGCATCATGAATGGGCTAAAACTTGAAGTTATTCTCTTTTAATAGGCCTACCGTTGCCACAGAATCTTTCATCAAAATTATTTATCCAGGCTTAAACAAAGTTGTATATAATCTCAACAAACGAAGCAAAAAAAATGCTTGCTTTAAATTTAAGCAAAGGATTTAGGCTGAAGGATTTTTATAATGACTGTTGACTACAAATGAGCCTAAGTACAGAACAATGACCACTTCAGGTGCACGTTAGCCTTGGAAGTTACTAGCTGCTGTCTGCTTCTTGGACACTCTTACAGGCTCTTGTCGTAGAAACTTAAGTAGCCTCATTTCTAGCCCACAAAAACAATTTTCTACTTGTTTTCTCTCAATGCTACAGATAGGCATCGAAGCTGTCCGTTGACTTGCAGATGATAAAGGAGCATAGAGCTCCGGTTTCATCGGCACTACTCCCATTCCTTCCATTCATAGCATCATCCCATTTATTACCATTCAACGGCTCCCCGCCTATTAATTTAATTTAGAGCCCCCCCACCCTGCCACTTGCTTACAAGTTTCCACTAGGTATAAACTTGAGGAAATCATTAACGCCCTGTTCATACGCTGAGCCTCCATATATGTATACGTTGCCATTGATCTCTGCTGCTCTGTGTCCGTCTCGCGGACAAAAACATCTCCCATCATGAATTATAAGCGATATTAAAAGGTCTGGAGGCGAAAGAGCTCCCACAGCCTTCTGTGTGGCCCCAGGAAATTCAGTGGTTGTAGACATCCTTTTGCGACTGGCACTATAGCTAGTCTGTTTACGGATTGATGTGGTTTTCGGGGATGCGCTACTAGCTTTGACATCATTTTTTTCTGTGTCTGTCTCTGGTTTATCAGTTTCAGCGTTCCCTTTCCCAGGGTCTTTTGGAGAGCTCTCCGGGTTTTCTTTCCTTCGAGGAGGTTTATTATCTTTTTGCGTCTGCTCACTTTTTTCGAGTTTTCCCTTCTTTCCTGCATGTCCTGAGGTCTTCCAGGGCTTCCATGAGGCAGCCTCTTCGGCGCCGGAATCAATTTCGCTGAATTCTGAAATATCTGACATGGCGATCAGTCTGCAATCTCCTGAAGAAAGGAGCGAAAGATGAAAAAGTGATGTTAGCTATATTCATAGAATCGCTAACCGAAAGTTGTGGGTGATGCACGAGCACAGAAATGCACTGCAAAGGGCGGATGCTATACGATGTGAATGCTTCGCATGGATTTTTCGAAAGCATAAACACGGTTGAGCATAAGCGCAGAAACTTAATATAACGAATAACTAGGACTTGTAGTGATTACTACGTGCCGATGCTATCTATGAAGTGTTTATTGGTGCTGAAAAGGTACGTGACTTTAAAGCCCAGTAGAAATATACAGCGAGCGATAATCTACTGGCTTTTAATTAGTGCATCTACCGGAAAATGTGATTTGTAGTATTTGGGCCCGAAATTTTATTCATTTCACGCAGATAAATAAAATGCTTAATAAGCTTCGTCTTGCCGGGTATAGCATCACACGTCACGTTGTCACAAAGGAGTTATGCTAAGGTTTTCTATCAGAAAAAGCTTTCATAAAAATGATGCGTAAATACGCTGGGTCCAAAAAAATCTTCCTTAGTATGCCCACTCATGCAGCCATAGCAAAGTAAAATGGTTGGGAATTTAACTTTTTGCAACTGGCTCTAGCAAGGTATTCTGGTGTGATATTGTGATACGACGTGCTTGAAGGCGGATGCCTTGCAGTCCATTAAAACCACTCTAATAAATGTTTTTAAGCGCACACCTGAATTAGTTAACATTAGACTTAATCACTACGGCTCTTAGTGATTCTCAACAAATGGAATTTCTCGCTTTTCATCGCTCTTTTGACCATTCCTATTGAAAAGCAATAACCCCACTACTGTGGCCCCAGAATTACAGTATAAGTTTTTCATTATATTTTACTATTTGCACAACATGGGCATTCCTTGGGCAAGACTTGGTAGAACTTGCCATATCAGAGTATGTACAATAATATTTTTGATGCCCTTTTAGATACAGCCGGGATGGGTTATGCAATTTATGTAAGGATGCCCACCGTTCCTCCCCTTATCTGATGAGATTTTGCACATTTGATGGACGTATTCTCTATTCTGTCGCACCGTATTTTGTAATTCTATGCTATCAGAGATAATGATGCACTGGCATAGTTGTGCTCCAGATATAACTATATCATTTAATACCTGTTAAGGATTCATATTATGTTCGTGGTTAACTTGCTCGGGAGAACTACCAATTTGTTGCTGAACTAGCTGGACCTGAAGGTACCCGATAAGCAACCTCTAAGCTGATAATTTATGGTTTATATCCCGTTTGTTCGTTTGGAAATTACTTTTTTTGGTGTGAATATCGGCGAGGCTATGAACTCTGCCTCCTTTCAGTGCGCATGTGGCCGCAAGTGAAGAAATACCTTCTTTAATAGCAGTTCATTAATAACCCATGCAGTGATTAGGAAGAAGCTTCGCCCCGCGGCGAACTGCTTGACACCAATTTTTTACTATTTGAAGCGGTTCATAATTGCGAGCTGCTGCTAACCCTGCTCTACTGGCTTGCTAAGTTGTTTTCTAGCTACCATATTTCTGCTGGAAAATTACGCCAAATATCAGCAACTGAACACTGTAAGCTTTGTAAAGCGTAGTCCGGTAACTTTCCTAATCATAGTGTTACATCTAGAAAAGTCGCACAAGCTCCTAGCTGCTAGATAAGCCAGGATAATGGAACTTTTTTTTGACAATTTATGCGTACCGAGTAACCGGTCTTTGGAAAAAATGCATAAAAGCAACAAACTCTTCATATGTTAGAAACAGCATTAACTAGATGGATGAACGTCGCTCTGTATGGTTCAACGGACGCAGTATTTTGGCGCACCTAGCGGTGTTTAACATTACGCATTATTTTAAATTGTGAGAGTTGGCAAAATGGCCGCTCAGCTACAAATTTTCCGTCTCTATCGCATAGCTATTATTTGTTGTATCGCAATATCTACTTGATACATGCCTTGTTACCATTGGGGTAACTAATGGATATTCTATGCGCGGTAGCAAAGGAGCTGAAATACTGAAAGTTGTAACCTTTTGAAGTAGTCACAACTTAGGAAAAAATTTCTTAGACTTGGAAAACGGCGCCCGTCGAAGAAGCTGCCAAATATTAAGCGCCTCCCTTACTTAATATTTGCTGTCACACCTCATTGAGCTCCTTCTCTTCTAAGTGAAAAATAAGTCCAAAATATTTACTCATATTCCCAATCTACAAATTTTTTACATTCATATACCCTTTCCTTTCTTTCTTGGAAGGCATTGAACTCAATAGCTTTATTTTTAATTCTACTGCCCGCAAATGAGTAAAATTGCTTAACAAGGCATTTACTGGTACATGCAACGCAAGGCGTGTCATGATATGAAGCAACTTGACTGCCATTTTTTCGTTTAGCTTCTTTGCGATATGTGGGCAAAAAAGGGGTAAGATCACTGCTCAAGTTAAATTGCAGCATATCAATTATCCAGTAGTGCCATCATTTATATTAGCAGATGCTGTCAAGCAAAAATTTTACTAGCCATCCCAATGCTAATTGCGCACCATATTATAAGCTTCCATAAGATATAAAGAACTCCGGCTGATTTTAATTCCCCAAGTGACCGCGTTTCTCCCCTTCGCTTGCGTAGTTAAATGAAGCTATTCACGTCGCACTTCTCTGATATTTCAGCCTTTCTTCTATATGACCAGGTCAGTACATACGCAGATGCACCTGAAAATTTTTGGCACAATAGCTTCTATGAGTTTTCATAAATGTGACATACATCTCATTCGGCACTCGTGTTTGTGAAACTAGGACTAAAAGTCCTTACTAACACACAAAAGAGGCTCGAGAGGAACACATTCAAAGCCGTCGCTACTTGAACGGAAAGCCGAGAAGCACATATTCATGTCAAACGCAACAAATGTGAAACTTTGTTAATATAGTTTTACATTGCTACTCTGCTAGCTGATTGAATAGTTAATAAGCCTGAGAATAGCGTATTGACATGCAGGCGCTATATCATCTGGTAATCCTCATGAGAATACGTGCTTCAACTTTTAAACAAGCTTATGGTCTCTGGCTTAAGCTCTACTACTTATAGCACACGGCCCGATATTCACGCTGGGGAATATTTCTATGTGAACTCATTGATACTGTAATTCACGAGCTAGTGCCATAGTCTGCCTGTAATTTGCTAAGAAACTAAGTATGCATACCAAATTTAGAATAATAAAAAGAGCAACCGATGTGGTTTTGTGTAGTTCTCGCAAACTTGAAAGATGATAACATAGCCTGTATGAAAGTATTCTTAGTATACGCGCTTACCATCAAATTTTTTTGTGTGCGGCATAGATCTTTGCTGCTTCGTTTAATATGCCCATGCTTACCACACAGTTTCAGATAAAAGTAGATTGAATTTTCATATAAAATATTTGCGTGTGACCCTGCAAGTGCCGTTACAGTGTTTTGCAGAATAGGACTCGCTGACAGGACTTCGTATAGCTGGAGATATTCATAAAGTATTAGCATGCCGCTAGTTTTACGCTATCTTATCGGTACCCCACGAACTGTCGGTAGCTCAAAGCATCTTCGCGACGTTTCGAGGTAAAGAAGTTGGCTTCATAGTAGGATGACGAAGCATTGTTCACTGAGGCGCTTATCCTTTACAAATACACTACAAGTAGGCCGTTGATAGTATATCAGCGCATCTTTTGTAGTGCTAGAAGAGATGCTATGGCTGGTACTTGATTATATAGCTAGGACTAGCGTTTACCATGAATGATAAGTGGCCAACGCATCCCACTGCAAAACAGTAATAAAAAAGCTAGGTCATGTCATACCGAATACCGGCCCACTTCATTTACATTAATGAAGCGAGGCTTGACGCACTTGTGTGGGAGGACAGACTATGCATCGCAACGTCGGTAGGGGTGATGGTAAATGCGGTAACGAGATATGTATGCGCCGGTTTTTGCATATCTATGGTGCTCAAAAACCGCGTGCATTCGGTGATTAGCCAGTAGTAATTACTCTGTTGAGAGACCAACCGCGGCAGTAAATATTTTGATAATTTAGAGGTGATAGATGTGCTGGATAATGCTAGAAGAGGAGAGGCCTAAAAATATATATTCCAGAGAAAGCACTTTTGTAATCTAACGGTGGTACTTAAGTCAGAAGTTGGTAGAAAAGGAGACGCCTAAAATTACATATCCCTGGCGAAATACTACTACGAAGATAGTAATCCTACAGAAGCGGAGCGCTGTTAGTAAATATCCCCAGACTAAGTACTACTATAAATCTAGCAATCCTACCAAAACGAAACCCTACTAAAACATGAGAAACTAACAAATATCAATCCTAGAACTTACTGCAATCTCGTTGTTAATACATTTCGCCGGCCGGAAAAAGACCACTAATGAGCAGAGACGCCAAACGCTGCAATAGAATTTCCACCCACTTTCGTGGCTTTTCACACACTTAATTCGCATATTGCAGCATTTCACGTCTATTTTAGAAAATCCCACTGCAAGTTACCACGTCATGCAACTCCAAAAATTTTTTTTTGCTAAAAGGAGCTTCAGCAAATGCGCTACGTAGATGGTATGCAATACGATGTTGTAAGTATGACTCGAGCGTACAAACTACAACCGCTGCATCACCTACTTCATATTATAACAGTATATCCCAGCAATTATACAGTGCTATGCTACTAAAACATGTGAAAACCTACATGTTTTTGGCCTCGGCTATATAGTACGACGAAACTCCGTCAAAGGTTAGAGGAGACTACTCTATGAGTCACAGTACCACCACGTTCTGTAACGGAATTCATTGATGGTTTGCCAGGACGAGATGCTTGTAATTGGTATGTTAATCCAATAAGATAATATATACCGTATATACTATACAAATCATCTGTGCATTACGAAGCACCAAAGACCCCATATATAGCACATTTAAAAAGATTTCCTACTGGCTTTTTTTTTGATGGACAAATATACTTCACGTGAAGGGGTAAATATGAAGAAATCTTCTAGTGTGAATCTCTACGCTATTTCTTTAGTTAAAATACACTAAAGTTTATTCCGTAAATGTATTTTTATAGAGGTAACAAGCTTTTATTTCTTTGGTCACGGCAGGCTCCGTAGGGCCACGGACAGGGGAAGAGGGAGACACTCATCAATTACTTTGATAGTGTTTACTGTAGGTCAATTAGATGCAGATAAAAGCTTCATTCTTTGCAATAATTAATTTTTAATTCTTTATTTTTAAAAAAACACATTGGGATTATCTAAGCCCATATTATGTCCGATTTCATTAGCTCTGTTCAAATTAATGTTAGAAAATAACGAAGGCATAGGTGTTTTAGGAGGTTTAATATTAAAAGCCAATTTGGTTTTAGAATTTAATTAGTTATGATGGTTATTTTAAGAAATATCAATTTTATTTTATCTGTTTTTATTTCTATTTTTTTGCCTATATTAAGGCATGATTTTGCCATTTTTTTAGCTGAAGCAGTTAAATTATTGTTTTATGCTACCCAGAAAGGTTATTGTATAATATGCAATCGACACTTTCAATGATCAAGCCTCACATACCAAAACGGTTGATGTTTTTTTTCTATACTGAATTAAGTCTTGAACTCTAAAGCACGCTCGGAAAGCAGTGTATCACCAAGCAACGTGCTGCACTAGAGAAAAGCGGCGAGCAAAGGAAATGATAGCGTGTACTCTCTAAATACGCTCACGCAGTAAAAGCAGCATAGAGCTTAAACGAGGCAAACAGGTACCTGCAGGATATGAAACTAAAAGACAAGCCTATTTCACATACACAGCTACACTACACAGCTACACACACCAACACACATAAACACATTGTTTTTTCCTTGTTTCAAGTTTTTGTAGCAACTTCTTCACGGAGTATATACTTTTGCAAAGGTACGGTAAGCAGCGCAGGCAAGAAGAGGGCGCTGAAATATAGGAAACAGGGTATTCAGTTCCCGAATGTATTTTCTAGAAAGGACCTCGTTAAAGGGGTTCCCCGCACCATAACTTACACACCACTCACACACACACCCCTAACACAAATTTTTGATTTTTTTCAGTTTCTGCTTCGCGCGGATCGACAAATAATCGCATCCTTTCGTGACTGCAAAGCAGCGTTTATTTAAAATAATCAGCGAAAACTCGCGGAGACATCATTACTAAAATCTTAACTTTGACGGGGGAGATATTTGAATTTAAACCATTTCAAAGCAGACTGCATAAATTTAATATCCCCATAGTTTTGTATGAGCTATAAAAATCAGCCCCCCAACCCCGTCTTTCTACGTAAGACTGTAAAAAATTTCCTCGTTAGCAGCTATTTCGCCTTTCCAACTGTATTGCAGCATGTGAAAGGCTTGCTTCATGGCAATGGAGGATTTTCAATTTTTAAATATACTCTAAAGAAACAAGCATTTTTCGCTGTAGTTCTGGAACAAACATCTTTAACAATACATAGAATAAATCCTTTAGTTCATGCATTATTAGGTTTAAATTTAACAGAGCTTAAATTATAAATATAAGTAGCAACACAGGTGATTTTCTATTCGATAAAATAAGCAGCAATGCAGGCGATATTTTTTCTTGGAAAAAGTGCATTTATCAACTACCGAATGATTATCTAGTAAACTAGATTAAATTAGATTTAAAAACTTTGTGAAGTATAGGCACTTCTCAGGTTTTTTTTTCAAATTTTTTTGCCTGAATGTAAAGAAGTTTAGAAAAACCTGCGTAGGCGATGAGTACAGCCCACTGAAGTAGGGTAAACCAAAAAAAAACAAACACATAACGTAAGAGCAGCGGAGAATCACGCAAAAAATGCGAGATAAACCATGAAAAAAACGCACTGCCTATAATCATAAGATTTTTAAATGTATTTGGGGTGAATCGTAAGCAAAGTAGCAAAAGCTCTGCAATAACTGAAGAAAAAATTGCATCATTAGAAACTAAAAAGAGGGTGGAATCCACACTTCAAGGTAAACTTCCAACCTCAAGATTATTCCTACCATTTTAACTGAAGAAAGCACACCGTATTCATTAAGATATCCCAAAAAAGAGAGAAAAATTGTCACTCTACCCGAATCCACATTTCATCGGGATTTAAAAAAAGTCTTCCAAACAAGAAAGCTCCAATAAGCTCGCAAAAAAACGAGAATAGCAGCAGAAACATCCAACTTATTCGCCTCTATACTTTTGCACATAAGGAATGTAGAGCGAGTCAAGCGAAAAGAATATGTTTCACTACGAAAATATTAATTTCCTCCTCGATTAGCTGTCTTTTGGTAGCTTCTCGCTGAAAAAAAGGATTGCGGAAGCATTTCTTTAGCAGAGGAAGGAGACCCCAGAGCATGCAGCTCCGGCAGCATCGACTGCTGACTAAGAGGATCAATATTTTCCGGATCAACAAACAATATTTCCTCGTCTAACACTGACAAAAAAAAGAAATTGAGAGGGGGGAGCTAAGAGCCTAGAAGCTCACTAGGGGGAAGAATTAGATAAAAAAAAACCTAAAGAAGATGAATTTTGGAGGATTTCTCTACTCAGAAAACTCTCTTGGAGTGTATCATAGACGATTACTAAGACTTATTTGTGTGTATATTGTGGCTGAAAATTCTGTTCTCCTCAAACTGCTCTCAAGATATGCTCGATCCCATGCTTCTAAAACAGTTTGCAACTCTGGGAATCGCACATCGAGGATCAAAAGAAATTGTACGTGTCCGCAGACAGTCCTCTTATAGTTATGAGAAAGTTTGGTGCTGCTGCAATGTATGTACACACGCTCCAGGTGGCATTTTGTGTGTAGTAGAACGCATAGTAAAACAATATTGGCGCTCAGAAATAATTGCCCTGCACCAAACGGAAACTTCCTTTTTCATATCTTGAAATATAAAAAAAGGTGGCTTTACTTGCTTATAACTGAACTCATGAACCGCACACTCTGAATACACACAAGAAGAGCTCTATGTAGATTCCTGAGGTAGGCATAAAACGCACACAAAAAAGATTCGCAAAAAAACACACACAAGTGTGTGCAGCAATCGAATTATTTGTCTGCAGCTGCTTATTCTAAGAGGCACGCGTATATACTGGTAAAAGAAGCAAAATTTTACACTCGATACCTTCTCTCATCAAGTAGTTGTCCATTACTTCATCTCCAAGGCCACCACCAGAGTAGAAAACCTACGTTTTACCACACAAAAATTCAAGAAAATGCAAGTAGAAGGTGTGAAAAGTTTGAGAGGAGAGAAAAAATACAGGAAAATGCAGGATAATGTAGGTAAATTCAGAAAACAGCTGTGAAAAGGAGAAAAAAGGAGGCCGTGTGTGTCTACTTAAAACCTTCTTAAAGATGTTATGGTCGCCGTGAAAAAGCATTAGAAAGCTCGTCAAGTTTATAAAAATAATGAGTAGAAGCAGATTGAAACATCTTCATGAAGAAGCTTCATTTACGCACGCTTCTTTGAAGAAGAATCCAACCCTCTTGTGCATTTTCAAGCTCTCTTAAAGCTGATTTGCTTTTCTTGCTGGCTTTACCTGCTTCTTCATCAAGTGTGAGGAAGCTCTCAAGCTTCTAGAACTTTCCAGATCACTAGTAGGTTCTCCGCTGCACTTAAGAGCTTCTCTGAGCCCCGAAAACCACCCTCTTTGGACATCTACAAAGCCAACTCTGCTCTCTACGAGGTTTCTAATACCTAAAAAGTGGTGCAGAATAGAAAGAGAAGAAAAAAGTAGCACACAAGACACGAAGCCGCTGTCTTCTAGAAGATCTTCAACAGCTTAGCGGAACTAAGAGAGAGAAGCAGCAGAGAGAAAGAACACATAAAACACATACAAAACGCCAAAAAAACCCACTTGACACATAAAACAACTACTACTGGCTGAACCAATAGGTCTCAACTACACTCTTCAAGCTTCTGCTAGCAATCTTTAAAAAGCCTTCTAAAAAGCAAGTTTTGAGCTTCCGCTTCCATGCCTCAGTCTTCCAGTTACCGCGTCTTTCACTATATTTTCAACACTTTTTCCTGTTTAAACTGCGATGTTTAATCTTCTTTGAAGAATGCAGTCTCTCTGTCATTCTCATGCTCTTTCTCTCTTTCTCACTTTCCTCTCCCTCATCATTCATTGCGATAATCCAGATTCCAAGATTTGCACCTAAATATTCTTAATTTGCTCGCAGATTTCACGTTATCTACGATGAACTTCTCCTTCCTCAGGTTCAAATCATTGCTCCTCTCGAATATTCTCTCAATCTCACAAGAATACCTTAAAATCCACCACTCATCCACCACATTCTCGTCCCGTCAGTTATTCTTCATAATCTTCAAAAACCTCCAATTTTTTTCGCACACACCGCTAAAATCTGTCCTTTTTCCTCTTTATTCCTACAAAAACCCCTTATTTATAGAACCTTACCAGCAGAAAAGCCAGCATTGAGAGCATTATGCAAGCGATCATAGGTCGAAGCATCAAAACCACTCAGTAAATCAGAGAGGCTACTGTCATAGGAGCAGGCTGTCTCTAAAGTGCTGTGGGCATTTTTCTGGGAGTTTAGAAGAAGCGATGAATCAGTCAAATCTTCAAGTTTAGAAAAAGCCTCTTTTTTGATGCTTTCTTCGGATTTTGAAAGGGTAGAAGATCTGAAAGTTGGCAGCACACACACATCTTCTCAACTCTTCAAAAAAAGTACCAGAAATAGACAGGGAAAGAGAGAGACACACACATATATAGAGAAGACTACTCACTTAAACCACACACATATATAGAGAAGACTACTCACTTAAACCACACACATATATAGAGAAGACTAC
>JADHZB010001155.1:16286-54821 GCA_015657535.1 Nephromyces sp. MM_2019 | reverse complement strand
TGGCTCCGAGTGGAGCCTTATATTATAGTTTTGATCAAGTTGATCGGATAGAAAACTCAGTTAGGATATATTTAGACACATTTTCAAAACCCTTCCTTCTCTACATCTCAATGACTCTGACTCCCATTAGTGCTTCTGTTCAATTTACACGCATCTATTTACGCTGCCTTGCCCTTCTTAGAGCTCTTTGGCAATAATACATTATGAACATTAGGAATCACACCACCACTGGCGATCGTGGCAGATCTCAAAAACTTGCTCAATTCCTCATCATTACGAACGGCCAGTTGAATGTGCCTTGGGATTATTCTTGACTTCTTATGGTCCTTCGCGGCATTACCAGCAAGTTCTAAAATCTCCGCCGCAAGGTATTCCAAAACGGCAGCGAGGTAAACGGGAGCACCAGCACCAACCCTCTTAGCGTACCTTCCACGCTTCAAAAATCGACTAATTCTGCCGACGGGAAACTGAAGTCCAGCCTTTACAGATTTTGAAACCGATTTCTCGGACTTCTTTCTTCCTCCTTTACCTTTTGAAGACATTTTTGTTACTTGAATAATACCCTATAACTTCCAATAAAATATTCCACTTGCGCTAGAACTGAACTCTGCAACGTCTCGATACGGATAACAAACATATAGTTTTAAAAGACGTGGGTGATAGTTTCCAACCCTCTGCGGGGGGAGTGGCGGACCCCGGACATCCGTCGGCGGCATTTAAAAGGGGGAAACAATTTTTCGCCGAATACGATGACTAGCTGTTAAGGCGCAAGGCACGCGCTGCGCGGCCGCTTAGATAACGCATGCCAACAAAAGCCAGTTCACGACGGCAGCTTATATAGCCCCAGCAGGAAAGTCTTGAGATACTTCCCGTAACCCGTGGCAGTACGTCATCTCTGGAAGGCTATACATTTTAGCGTAGCACGTACATCAGTTCATGCTGCTGCGTTATCATCAAGAAAGAAGACACCCAAAAAAAAGCCTATAAATTAGCTTTTCAAAGTTTTGTAAATTTTTAGGATTAGGCAAGTTATCTGCGCAAGGTTCACGGAGTGTGCTTTGCAGCTGGTGTAAAGTTTCATTTGTTGCTGGCATGACGCAGGAGATGTGCAACAATTGACTTATTGGCTACCGAAGGTGATTTTATTTTTTGCTATCTCGTGATATTACGCGGCTTAGTATTATCGTGTGGAAAACATAATATCGCTGCCATATTGAGATCTGATCTGCAGCTAATGGCGCATTTGTTGAATAGCACATGAATATTGAGACATGCATGGGCAAAGAAATTAATGTCTTGTCTTATTAACACATAAATAAAAGCATTTTCACTCTGAAATCGCCAAGATGCACCTGCTCTTTTTGCGAGCTTTTGCTACCTTACCACCGGCATACTATGTATGTTTTGCATCCTGTATTAGCTATTATCCATTCATGCAAAACGCTGCAAGCAGCCCGGCGGTGAATACAGACCTCGACTATAAAAATATGATTTTATTTTATTCGGGAAGCAAAAAATTTCAAACAGTTCCATTGCTCGTGTAGCCACTATCCTCATATCCACTAGTTGTTATTCTGCATGATCATTGATCGCATGAGTACTTGAAAGCTGCAAAAGTTGATAGCCTTGCAGTTAAGTGCCGTTGCTTTTAAAACGGTTGTAATTTCAATTTTTTATTTGGCGCACAGCTGCACCCCAGAATTTAGCAATTCTTTAAAGAAACAAAAATTCATAGATGACATCGCATTAAATGCATACGTAATTTATTGCTGATACTGGTGTGATGGGTATTCATTAATACAAGCCGAATTTACAAAACGGTGGAAAAGTATCCTGCCTACAGCTTAATTGAGTAGGATATTGCTTGGCCAAATGTAATCTATAGTATAAGCAGGACTGCTAGGAAGGTCGTTTTGACAGCGGAAAGCCATTAGTTAGTCATATACAGGAAAACCTGGATGTGCTTTAATTGTCAACATAGATGCATCAGATTTAAGTTTGCATGACAAAAATACTAAGCATTCTTTTGTGTTGCTATACGAGCTTGGAGTATACAACGAATCCCCGCCTGGCACTACTGATATCAACACAATGTCATCCTCTAGAAGTATGGCTATTTTATCTCTTCGGCGACAGCATTAAGGCCTCCAATTCTCGGTCATTCCTTACGACGATTTGTATGTGTCTAGGCAATATCCTGCGCTTGTTGTGAAGCAGTGCAGTATGTCCAGCTAATTCTAGAAGTTCAACCACCAGGTATTCCAGCACTGCCGAAATATACACTGCTGCTCCATTACTCACCTTTTCGCACCCCACAATTTTTTTTAGTAACTTTCTTAGGACGCTGCTAGGAAAGTCCAAAACCTGCGTGGTTACGGGTAGTCCGGTACCGTCGCTAATAAGCTGCTCGGCATTATCGCCGATATAAGACTTAGATTGGGATATTAATTTTTGTGTGCGAAGCTCACTTTGTCGCTGCGTTGCTCGCTTGGCTTGGGTGTCTCCTGTAGTTGAGCTTCGTCGAGCAAGAAACACTCGGCGTTTTCCTGTAGTTTGAGCACGTTTCGTGCCTGTTCCTGAACCATTGACTTGCAATCTCCTGTTCTTTGGTCCTGTTACCTTACTAACAACAGTGATTGTACTTCGTAAATCAGGAAAAGAAACCCCCTCGGCCTCCGTAAGTCCGCTATTGCAAATTGCGACAGTCTTTTTAGAGGAATTTTTACTTCTCGCGATTCCAACCGGTTCCCCAACGTCGATGAACTTCTCTATATCCGAGGGGTTCCACTTTTCTGCATGGCTAACTTGTGCCCATGAAGGCCTTAACGCTGCGCGGCTTGGAGCTTTGCCAATCGCATGCCTCCCGCGCGACTGCTTCATTGTTTCGAAGTAGCTAGAAAAATCCTTTCCTAACTTTTTAGCACTTTCGCTGCACCCAATATCTGTTTAAAGTATCTCGTAAAAGTATCGGCATGCATAATTCTTGGGAAGGACCCCCTAACCGTTAAGCATCCGCCGCTTAATAGCTCACTTTGTGTACAACCTGCAAAATTTCAATTCTTCGCGGGCTATAATATCAAGTTACGCAATTTAATTCTGTAACCTAGATAAATACGTACCACTTCTAGCCATTGTGGCGCAGCTCAGTGCCATGGGCTCCGTTCCTCGTGGTTTCCATCCTTAAATTATTTAAGCAGAAAATAATTCAATTTTATAGAGGAAGAAGAAGCTTTTTCACACAGCAAACAAAAGCTTTTACAACCTAGGTTTAGACGATCTGCTCGTACTACCTATATGTGGTGAAATTTGGATATATGAGCCCTTTCAAAAAATTAAAGCAAAGGAGGCAAGCATAGCAGTTACACCCCATTTGAAGTATCATCAAAATATTTGTGATGTTGCGGTGCTTATCCTCAGGTTTCTTCTACCTGCTTATGGCTTGCTCGCCATCCAGGTGAACTTCATATTTCAAGCATATCCCGAGATAATAGCAATGTGTTACCAGCATTTACTCAGGAAAATCAGGTCCCAATGCTATTAAGCAAACTTAAGCGAAATGCGTAATTGGAACGTAGCACTGCCGAACCTTTTGACAGCAAAGTTAGCACCAGATAATCTTTGCTTTAAACCGGCTTCCAGGAATGTTTCGCTAGCATTACGTTTAAGCTCACAGGTTTTGACAACAACAAAAAATTCCCAATATACTAGTTGATGTTCATATCCTTTGGAACCAGTAAAAAGTGTTTCAAGATTTATCACGTAGATCTAATCAAGTCATCGTGAAAGAACACAGGTTCGCCGAGCAAACCGAGTAAGCCTGATACTGCTATGCTAAATACAGATGTGGGGAAACATTTGTACAGTCCTGAAGCAGTTCATGGCGAGCTACAACCACAAAACCAAGGAGGAAGCTAAGAAAACATTTATTGGCGGGTTGAATTATGATACAACCAAATTTAGTAGCCTCCCCGACGCACACCACTACGCATTCTTCCAAATTCCTACTCAAAGGCTAGGCAAACAGTTTTTTTTTAAGTCTTTAATGCATTAATGCAAGCATTCGAGTTAGAGCAACGGGCGACTATTTAGTTAGAAGGAAAGGCTTACAGGGCAATACAGCTGTGTAAAGCACAGGAATTACAAGCCATGCCATAAAAAATTGCCAGTGAACATAGACTACCGAACTACGCAGTCCCTACAATCAGTACCGATGCATGCATCTCATGGATGATTCACATTCTCAATCTGTTTAAGATCTAGCTTGTCTTAAGGAGGTGAAGTTCAGAGCCCTTCAGCTGTGTTTCATCCTTAAAAAAGGGCACCAGTGATATCGGAGGCTCATGAATTTCAGTTTTAAGTAGCGGCATAAACTACTGCAATTATACTGGCAAAAAAGAGCGCACTAA
Organism: Nephromyces sp. MM_2019; assembly: GCA_015657535.1. NCBI lineage: Eukaryota > Apicomplexa > Aconoidasida > Nephromycida > Nephromyces > Nephromyces sp. MM_2019. The sequence goes on along the minus strand of JADHZB010001155.1, from coordinate 50,415 downwards.
GGAGGACAAATCAAAAATTATAGTGGATAATTTTCAGTTTCAAAGCTGAGGCATAAACCAGCCTATACATGCGCTTTGCGATACACAGTATAATGATACTAGACCTCAAAAGTGTGCTGTTAACTTATCCCAGCAGCAAGTTTATAGTTGAAATTATAAAAGCCAAGCACGACCAATTCTACATGCCATTCCATCTTTCAGCATCCACATTACTCTTCTATCAACTAAAGATATCAGTGCGCTATGTTTCACACCATCCTGAAGTGGACAGGCGTTCCCATATTCAGTAACGACATTTTAGGAATTTTATAAAAATTCGGATAGCTATGGGTATCAAAACCTCCGGATAGCTCCGTGTTCACCGCGAAAGAAAAAATGCCAAATTTATGTTATTCTAATAATCTTTTGAACAAAAAACTAACGAAGGCTTTTTGGGTGAAGGATGGCTTTCGCAGGATGAAGGGAGCATGCATAACCCAGAGGTATAGACTTAAAATGAAGTCTCTTAGAACTCTGAAATAACTTCGGCGGAATATTTCCCATTGGCTCTCAGAATTGCTTCCGTGAGCAAGGTATACATTTATTTAAAAAAAAGAACGTCAGTTCATTCTATTAGTATTGTAATATTTACTGCGCGCAAGATGACAGTCACTAGAAACCAAAGGAAGGAGTCTCTAGAATAAGCATTGTGTACATTTCGTTAGAATCAGTGCCCTCAAATAGCCAACAATGTGACGTAGAATTCCAGCATATTTAAATTAGCATTTATGCGTTGAAAAGCCCATAATTTCCCATTTTTGAATCATCAGTAACTTTCGCATTTCCTGGCTTCACCTCATACGATGCATGCTCTGCATTCAAACCCAGAATTTGTAAATTTTTCGCCGGAATGAGGGAGGAAGCTGTGGCGAAAGATGTAGTCGCATCGTTCTTATCAAACTGATATATGGATGTAGCCTGCGCGCTCAGCTCGCTTACTTTAGAACGTCTAAAATTATGCTTCATTGCGATAGCTGTTATTGTCACTTGCTGCGACGCAGATATTGTGGGAGGTCTTGTCGGGGCATATTTAAGCCTTGGACCACCATTAACCTTATAATACAAAGAAACCCCTGGGGTTGAGCACGTGAGAATTAGTTGTAGGTTGTCAGTATCAATAGATTCCTCAATTCTGTTGAGCCATATCTTGGGTGGAAAACATACCCCATCATATCGTCCAATATCCCAAAGCGATGAGTTGAAAAGATCTTGCTGAGTCACCATATTCAGAAAATGGTGATTAGGATAAACACTTTGATGCTGCAGGAAATCAAGTACATTACTTGTTTCCGGAGGCGCGGACACACATCCCGCTATCCTGCATAAGGCAATAAGCAGTGTATTTTTGCGTTTTTATCGTGACAAGACGGATCCGTCTCTGACAGAAGAATAAATACCCATATTAGCATACGCTTTTTCACTTAAATTCGCTCACCTTCCTGCGTAGTCCGCTACCTCCTTCAGTCTAACAGGCTCAGAAAGTTTCGTCTTTTTGTAAGCAGTCACTCTTTTTTTAGCTGCCAGTAATGGACTCTCCAGCAAGAGTTTTAAATTGAGAAATGCTTCAAAACTTTCAGGGAGTGAAAGCTGCTTCACATTTCTTTTGATGGCATTACAGCAATAGGTCCCCGAGGGCCTCAAAGCCTGAAACGTCATTTCTTCAGTAAGGCATATACAGCGTACGGTCTACAGTATACGATAAGCTATAAACAAATGTAGTACCCAGCTTGCACATAAAGGAAACATATATAAGACAAAAATAAAAGCCTTAAACCCTGTAGATTAGCGAATGCAGCCAACTTTTATCACCGTATGAGACGTTAAAAAGCAATTATAAAGAAGCGCTGACGTGTACTATTAATAACCATACCCGCGTTGGAAAGAATTCCTTATCAGAACTACTCAATCCCAAGCCAACTGACAAGCGTTCTTCAAAGGAACTTTCCCAGTCAGAACTGTCCACAGATGGGAGCTTTTCCCATTCCTCTTCAGGCCTTACAATCGTGTCGAGGCTATCAAAAATGTGTTGTAGGGATACACATGGCAACAGTGAACAGGCCTCCATCATGCCATGGTATGAATGTACAGGATCCCTAAATTTCCAATAATAGAATTTAATTCGGAAAAAACAACATTTATAGTTGATATTGTAAAAGGTCACAAGTCATAGCATCTAATCACCGAAATTTCGTTCGCCACACTGATTTCAAATAGCTGGCTGACATGTTGGGTTCAAAAAGATGCAATAGATTCTCCGGATTGCATTCTATTTTTATTCCTTTTGATTTCAATTATAATTCATGAAAATAGGAATAGAATAAGCTAAGTAAGAATACAAGGCAAGCTAACACTTTAGTCTGTTTTGTCAAGCATACGCCTGAATTTGAGTCTTGCATCTCCCGGAAGCGCAAGTATTACCAAAGTGGCACTCTAGGTGGGTCATACGGTGCGACGCTCAGCTACGCAGCGCTCCCAGCAAGGCGTTAACCGCCCACCGACCCTTAACAGCATACTGGAACTTCGATGCCCTCAGGGCCCCTTTCCCCCTTATTACCACTAGAGGTGGTATGCATGCTGTTACAGTACCCACCAATGCAATTCCATATTGTTGATAGATGTTACCAGGGCGGTATATCGTAGGATTTTATAAATAGCGCGAGCTCCGCAGTGCTACCCACAGACTCGTGCTACCCATTAGTTTCCTGTGTAATTGTGTAATTAACTACTTGAATATAAACATATATCCATAACTGAAAGGTATTCCTAGAGTCGTTTTTCCGTAACTTATCACCTGGTGAATGACTTGCTAGTTTTATGTAGGGGAAAAACGCTGGGTATGTGAAGCGCAAGTCATGGCTAGAAATTGCGGCACACCTCGGTAAGCAACGTACGGGTTATGTTATACGTTGGCAGTGAGATCAGGAGCACTAACTTCATACGTATTCTCTCGGCAATCCTCAGCAGAGATACCATGATAATTTTCGCATGGTGTAAGAATATACACTTCGCCAACTAAAAGAGTCAGCGGTGCTTCCTCAAACACAATTTCAGGCCGAAATCAACTTACACCAGCTCCCCTGAATAAATAAAGCCATGAGTTAAGAAGTTAATTATTTTCGGGCTAGAAAACCCGCCAACGTTACCAAATACAACTGGAAAGCGGGACTTATCGATAATCGTAACAACTAAAGTGAACTCTTACTACAGTACAGTATGGTTGAGCCTCGCTAGTTATGTAGAGATTGTCCACGTGGGATACTGCATGTACTGGTGACACGCTCTAGTATCAGTGCGCCATAAAAAGCTTACTGTATACAACAGATACTTTTCTGCAGCGGGGGGCAATGAATTACCACAAAAAATGTGGATGCTTTTATCATTTGATCCAGGAGTGGTGCACTGCTCAGTCACGGTCAAAAATTCGCTACTACCGAAGCACAAACAATTCTCTATGGGAAATTATAAGAATCCCAACCGGATCTTAGTAAGTCTCACTATCCTAGTCGTGACGGATAATTAAGCAGACAATTTAGCAGGGATTCCGCAAACCCGAACCCAAAAAAATCCCTTTGATTCTCTCTAAAATGCTTTGGTTGAGCAACTCAGTTAGGCATCCCATGGCAGACACTTGAGCAGCAACCTAACAGTTATGAGGAACTAGCTTCAATCAATAACCATAGCAAGCCAAAATATGTTCTTGCTACTCAAGCTGCATTATGTAGAATCTACAGACATATCACTATATAGTATAGAAACATGATAAATAACCAGCAACTGCGCGGAAGTCCCATCAAGCCACAGTAGCGAAAGCTGCTACACAATATGCTATCGCGGTGAGCGTAGCACTAATAATACCAAGCGGCAAACAGCAGAAATAAGCTCAATGCCATCAAGTGCACGGGACTGCGATCAAAATGTTTTGGGATAATACCGAATATTAACGTTTTGTAATTTTCCCTTATATACTGGCAAAAGTTACTGTCAATCACAAGAGCAAAGAAATTTTCCTTTACAAGTCGTTGAATAGGTTTAGTAAAAAAGCTTCGCGGTGCATCCCGACAAGTTATGCACAAAAAAATGTGAAGCATGGTTCTTGTAACAAGGCCTAAGCTTTACTTCATGGAATACCAACCAAAGACTGACGCATTCTGTGCGCGCGCTTTAACATATGGTATCCAAGTAATCAGCATAGACACTCAAAATAACAGCAAGTTTTCATAGATATATCAGTACCGCTCGTATGAGCTGAGCAAGATGTTAGCAAATAGGGAATAAAGTAATAAGCAAGAGGCACACGACACAGTTACGTTTACTAGCATCACGACAGATGAAATTTTCAGACAAGCTATGGAGATAGGGTAGACGAACAGAAGTGTTTGCCGCTTTTATAGTCTACTCCAGCTCGATTCTAAGTAATGCATGAAAAATTCGAAAATATATCCATATTTCACCAAGTAAAAGGTGACGGTGCAAACCACAAGCCAATTATACATCTGTTTTCACTCTTTCTACTAATGTTTAATATAATCTCTACACAGATAACACGCAGCATTTAGGAAATCTTCCCGAAAAAAAGTAGCTGCAAGAGCAAATTTAGGAATACCTCATCCCCACATGCATATCTCAACCACCAAAGCTTTAGAAAAGTATTCACCAGCCAATCTTAAACTTTCAAAAAGCCTTGAAATATAAATTTTCCGCACAAAATTATAACCTTTTAATGTTAACTCCCGCGAAAAAAAATTCTTTAGCGCAATTCCTAAAATATTGACCAAATACAAATAACAGCATGAAAAGTTTGCTAGTAATCATGGTTCAAAATTCTGAAGGCACTCGTGAAGAATCAAAACGACTAAATTAGCACACACACACCTTTTAACACCAGAAACAAGAACGCAACACCCGCAACCGCTGAAAAAAACCATGAAGACTATTCAAAACTTAACATCCCAATAATAAAAATACAAAAATAGGATAACTAAAAATACAAACAAGGTAAAAGAAAATGCCCATTTCTTACAAAGAATCGAAGCAAGACACTGGCAGCAATACCTAACACCACGGTGAAGATTTTCCGAATGTTAAATATTATAATTACTATGGAACTTTGAAGGATTTATGTATCAGCTAGAAAATGTTATTTGGCCAGCATCGGTAAAAATATTAACACACTATAGCACTATGGCTAGATTACTTCAATCCAGCTTACGGAAGTCTCTAAAAAAACGCATTAGACGTAGCGGTCCAAAAATCATATGCTAACCTTTGAAGTGTGACGGAATTTCGCTGCTAACCCCACAAGCATAAAGCCCAATTGACATTTTAGCACATTGTTATAGAGCAAAAAAAAGATAATTTAGGGATTGATTATTTAAACTTGAACTCATGAAACGAAAATATACAAACACGCGTACAAGCAACGAAAATACCAATAAAAAATATTTAATGACGCAAAAGGTGACCCAAAAAATAAACTGCAAAGACAGCGGCTGAAAAAACCAGGTTGTTTATGTATACAGAGAAATACTATTAAACATTTTGTGGATAACACAGTATAGCAGCTGAGCGTGCGCATGAAACGAAACCTTCGAACTAGTAACAGGTAAACAACAAGAGGTAAACTAGGTAAAAGTTTAAAAAAAATACCTGTTCAAGCCAAAAAAGTACAACCCTTTGCGAAAGTAAAAAATAGCACCAAGATTTTTTCTCATCTACTATAGCCAGAAGCAGTGCCAGCAAACAAAGCAAAAGAATTAAATATTCAGCTTTTAATTTTTAAAAGAACTCCCGAAATTTTATAAATCACAAACTGAATAATGGCAGTACAATCAGTAAAAAAGCTAAGCTTTGCCAATACGGAGCTTCAGCAATCGGAAACATCAACAGACTGAACTGCATGATAAGGCATGTTTTAAGAAGAGAAATTGGCTCATTTAACATAGCTGAAATTTATATATATTGTAGCTGCTATGACCAAAATAGCAAGATGCAAAATAGCACCATGCGGAGAAGTTCACAAACCACTGTCACATCATAGTTGAGTTAAGATTCTTCTTTAAGAACGACGGAAATCTGAGATTTTCATAAGTAGAGAATATGGCAACTGATAATTTTTACATACTCATACAAAAGCTTACGGGTTTTGAGCAAAAAGCGCTAGCCATAGAAAATGAAATACATAGCAGCCAGAGTGACTAGCACGTAGTTGAAGGTACATGCAAATATGGTGGCACAAAGTCCCGCATGAAGCGAAGCATCACGAAATACAAGAAAAATACGAGGCTCCCATAAAACTCTAGTACTGTCAATTTCCCAAGATGATACAACAAGTTAGTCATCTAATGCGTGTCTACGCCTGCGAGATTTGTGTATATGCGAATCTCCCAGTATAAGCTTATCATTTAATATATGTGATCTGATATACTCAAAGGCCTCCAGAGGATTATCTGTCATAAAAAGTTGCTCCTTGTCCTTCTCTGAAATTGTGCCATAATCCAGCAAGACTTCAAAATTGAGGCATGCCTCCCAGAAGTCCTTTCCCAACAACACAACCGGAATATCTCGCTTAAACTTCCCTGATTGCTTTAAAGTAAGGACTTCCATTAATTCATCTAGAGTACCTAAGCCTCCTGGGGTAGCTATAACGCCAAGAGCTGTATAGACCATCCAGAACTTTCTGGTGAAAAAATAATGAAACTCGAAGGCCAGATCCTGATCAACGAAAGGATTCAAACCTGCTTCGAATGGCAATGAAATTCCCATCCCCATAGAACGACCACCTATAGCGTCTGCTGCACCCTTGTTGGCGGCCTCCATAAATCCGTATCCCCCTCCAGTACACACAGCGACGGAAGACTTCCTCGACTCTTCCTTTAAGCTGTTTTCTGAAGACCTTGGCTCTGGTATAATTGGCCCAACAGGGCTTGGCATTTCCTCCAGAATCTTCGCAAGAGCTACCCTAGCTTCTTCAGTTTGGGACCACGTGGCAAGCATTTTTGACAGTTCGTATGTCTTATCCCAATACTTGCATAGCTTCGACAAACGCTGCAGTCGTGACAGCTCCTTCCTTTGGTTCTCAATTTCAATACAATTCCCAGCAAGTGTAGCCTCCTGGTGCAGCCTACTGCAAGTATCGAACTTCTCCTTCCAAGCAATCGTGCTCAGAGAACGGGCTGATCCAAATACCAAAAAAGTAAAGAGCACATTGGCGCGCCTCAATCGATCTTGCACCTCCAAATATTCGCAAATTATCCTAACATGCCGAGCGGCACGGCTATGCATCCAGAAAGCATTGTCATATGATTTCACCGGATGCACCACACTTGGAACTATTTTTTTCTCCTCTACAGAGCTTTCGGAGAGCATATCCGTTCCATTAGAAACATCCGATGATGCACCCACACTCGCTTCTAAGTCTTCTGACATTGAGCTCACGGAAATTTAGAAAGCAAACAAAACAAGAATCCTTCAGAATCTGTGTATTAATATAGTTGCAGCACACGAGGGAGTAAGGCCCATTAGACAACATGAAGTGTGGCACCCTCTCGATATACTTCCACAATACTAACTACAATCTGGCAGCAGAGGAGGGAGTCATCATTGTATGGCATGGCGAAAGTGACTGCCAGATTAACGTTTTCCGATTCGGCGACGGCGCACTACACGGTGGAACTACTCCTGCGAAGTGACGCACGAAGATTTCCGAGTATACGCAATACACCTGAGGGTGGCTTGACGGTGCCCACCGCAATGCAGTCATGAAATTATTACGTTTCCAGAGGGCAATCAGTAGATCAGGGGTTTGGTTAGGCGGCAGTGCTCAATGCGACAGCGTGTGGAGGGGCTCCTGCGAGACAGCCGAAGTTACAGTCACTGGCAAATTTGATAAATAAGCATGACAACATGGACGAGCGCAATAATATTCCGTTGCGTCGCGCGTACAATAACTTTCCGCTTATAGTACGCTCAGCCTTGGAGTTGACAGGCACATAGTATCGACTGAAACTTTTGGGACAGTATTTCAACCTATTCATGTTTTTTCGTTTCCAACAGCTATCATCGATGAATTTCCTGCTTAGCTGCTGCTTATGACCCCTATTTAAGGAGTGCTCTGTAATTACCACTAGGCGCTTTATACGAGATTCATGACACTCTCTTGCAGAATATAATTGCTACATTTTTATCGCCCTAGGATATATATAAGGCTCTTTTCAACTCAAGTGTATTATAACTTTACTCTATACTCTTTGCACCCTTATGTGGTACCCTGAGGAGGAAAATGCTGTAGCAACAAAATGAGAATGCTTACAGGATATTTTTTTTCTTATTTGTCTTTTTGCATAACAGTCTCAGCTAAAGATTTTAATGTGGTAGTTGATTTTGCACACCTTTTGGTACTACTGCTTAGCGCTCAATTATGATGTTACTGGAATACCATGAATACCATGTGTATGCTTTATGGTACTACACTCAGAATCTTATTAAAATATCTTGGAGCAAAACATTATAGCTGGCACCTACTTTACGAAACGGGCGTATTCCGAAATAGACGTTATTGCTAGGGTAAGATGGCACAACCATGGCTCTAGCATAGTGCACCCAACGTGCGAGTTATAGAAGCCCGCATGCTTCGTATGAGCAAAGTACGAGTCCTGGTACAGAAATATACTTCACTATGCACTGAAAGGAGGCGTAATAGCGGAGCAGCCGCTAACCTGCACCTCAGGCCTATGCCTACAATCTAGATCCTGGTGCTAAACCATTGCATTGTAACATATGCTACCCCTTAGATTACTAAATGTAGCAGGTTCTTTTTAATTACATATGCGCGAATATCGCGGTGCTTTTAGTAGTTATGTTAGCTTTGACCACTTGATTCAAGCTGTTTTTGTAACGTGTAGTCTGCCGGTTATTAAGGTAAGTATTGGATGGCACTGCTCACACTCAATTTTGACCCAGGGCCAGGGGAAATGATTGCGAAATCAGAGAAGCATGACAGAACTTGTCGTTAGAATTTTGTGTTGCATCAAAGCCCAAGTTGCCAGGACTTAGCTCATAGGCACATTGAGGGGAGTGTAACCACGTGAGTTTTATCAAAACTGCTGGATTAGTTACCTTATGAAGTTTTCTTGCAAATATAAGGGGGTTTTCAAAGATCATAAACTCGTGGGTAGGGGCTAGCGGTGTCAAGCGAATGCAAGCTCACTGTAATGCTGTTCAATAGACTTAGCCATTACAGGAATACCTAGAATAACTTCTGCTGGATCGGTGTCTGCGGGATCATAACGAAGTTTTTCTGTTTTTAGCCCATGTATCCGTAAAGAACCTGTTATTTTATCCGTAAAGCCTTAGCCGTAAAACTGTTTAGCTCTTTTTCTATTGGGCGTAATATCACACTATAAAAAAAGGCATGAACATTTGCTGGGCTGCATAATTGAGTCTATTGCTTTAAGCTCCTCATGAACAATATCGAATCATGACCAGCACGGACGAGTAAACAGAGTGAGTTATTTCTTCACGTAGTGCTTTTGTGTCAAATCTGGACTAGAGCGATGCTTAAAGTACCCAAGTCTGAAAGGAGTGTAGACTCTATAAATTACATACATGTATTAATCATTTTTCCATAGTAGACGGCTACTGCTACATATAACTTCTGCTAGCTTTTCTTTAAGCCTTTGAAAATATCATGCAGAGCTTCCAACGGGAAATTTTCATCCCTTATCTATGCTAAAACAGATTTTATCCACGCTGGCCTTAATATCTGCTTTTCAACAAAGTCAAACATTTTTATTTAGTAAAGCATGAGTTAAGCAAAAGCTTCTGGTAGAACATTTGCTATTTGGGTACGGCAATACGTTATCAAAAAAACCCTAGTGCGAATCCACGAAGCTTCATCCTGGCATCAAATTTGATAAAACTTTGGTATCAGGATGTGCAATATACTACTTGCTTTTATAAATTGATAGCCATAATTTTCCTAAAAAATAAGGATAGCAATGTTCAACAGAGCTTGGGCTCCCAATGTGGGTATTAATTCTGGATGCATACTCCCTAATACATAGGCAGAATGGCACTACTGTTCTATTACTAAAAACTAGCTTATTAAGGCAGCAATAATAGCATGCCACGCGCTGTCCCTCAGTGTGGAAAAAAAGAGCAGCTATACGCAAGGCCGAGATACTTGATTAATATGCAGCTGCCTACAATCATGCGATCCGTGAAGAACATGCATGTCAACAGATTTTGCACATAGGTAAGGAATTTGTTAGGATATGTATGAAGCTCTCCAGTCACTGTAGCAGTTTCAAAACTACCAAGGACTCTGAAATTATAAATCTCCGCGCAGCTTACGTCTTGAACTGAATTACACTAATGTTACCATTAGTCCAGACCTAGTAGGCTAGCCCGGAACCAGCTGCGAACAACGGCAGCTGAAGCCAAGGAACGTAGGCACAGTAGCGCTTCGAATTCAAAATTCCTTGATTGGTTGCCGCTCGATAGTGGAACATAAAAATGCCACTCTAAATTTGCCTCTCCAGTAGCTTACAATGGAAGCTTTAGTGGAAGTCTTAGTATAAAAGCAAAGCCGAAGTGTGTTCCATTTTCAACGATGATCCTACAGTGTGTATGGTTACATTTTAATGCCTAGAAATCTTTATTTCATGCGTTTCACAGCGGATTTTATGCGGTTGTTAACTGCAAAGAAAGTCATATGCTCAGCACTAACCATGATGGTGTAGAAAGAAGTACCTTATGTACTCGGGTGCAGCCCGGCAACATTTCATTTTCCAAAAAAAATTTTTAGTGCTCTGGTTTAGGAATAACTTTTCTCTTATAATGCAGGTATTATTCTCTGTAATGCTATCTCCACTAGTATCCCTCTTAACAATGTTAATGTGTGGTGTGTAAATGATTCTCCTTCCATTCAAGGTGTGTGATTATAGAAGAAACGAAACGCTCTCTTACAACGTTGCTTTCATAAGCCTATTTTAGTTCAGGAGTTATAAAGTAAAACTTACGTAGCTCACTGGAAACAGTAGAGGTTCTCATCCCTTTTATTGGTTGTTTGGCTGCTTCATAATTATTCCGCGCCAGAGATCAATAAGGAAGCTGAAAACTTATTGATTACCAGGGAGCTACATTAACGGTAAAAATTGCTAATATTGGACTATTACATTCAGCTTCCAATTTCCAGTAAAAGTCCTTCGCGGTTACCTGGCTCGCGTAGTGTTTGAAGGTGACGTAGCAATGCACCATGAAATAAGTAAGAGAAGGATACATGTGGATAAAGTTAGAAATAGGGGGCCCCAACCTTAAGCTGGCTTCTTTTTAACACCACGAATTCCTTGTTGAATTGAACGGTTCCCTGCAGGTAGATGAACCAGCCTTACGATCTTTTGTATCACGTGCTAAAAAGCGCTCTTTAAGCAGCTAAGGCGAAGCCTCAGTTTTTTCAGAAACACTTCTGAAAGCGTGCAATATAAAGAACGCTTTGCGATTGCAGAATATTGGACCTCCGTATAAAATGGGACAAACTCAATACTAGTATAGCGAAGAGAGTGTCGTATCAAAATTAGATGAAAGGGAAAGAGAATATTTTTATTCGTAGGTAGTATCAATGCCGCTTGCAGTGATATTAATATGGCGGGAAATACTGTAAGAGCTCATAGCCTTTATGGTGATATGACTGCTTTTATTCCTGGCGCAGCAGGGGCTCAACATCAACTCAAAGGAAGCTTTGTAAGCCAATTACCTCCACGATATCAAAATTGTGCTTTTGATGAAGGAAGTTGCTATATTCCTGGGAAACCGCGCAGTGTATACCCTATATACCAAACTCCACCATTGAATAACTTTATTCACTATGGAGGCAGCAGTAGTGGACACTGTTACAATGGGTGTGTTACTCAATATAATGCTGCTGCTTCTCAAAACAGAGGCGCTGCCACAAGCTTGGATGCAAGTAATCAGTTAAGAAGTGTAGAACCAAAAAAGTTTACAGACTTTCAGGAATTCTGGGGGCTAAAAAATATTATTCCAGACTCGGAAGTATTCAATACCTGGCTCGAACAGTTGAAGCAAAAAATTCGAAGTGCTCCTATCCATGGGTATTTAGAGCAGCTTTTGAGTACTTGGAGAGAGAATGCCGCCTGCGGTAAAGATGGCTCAATTATGAATAGTTTCTTAGCTTGGATTATGCAGCTATGTTATGAAGGCTGCGCGTATACAGCGGATCAACTGTCCGCAATAAAAACTCCAGACAATGCGCATGTAAGCGCAGGAACTGAAGTGAGACACTTGAACTCCTTAAATGGTAATTTTCCTTCTTTTCGTACGCTTCTTTACCGGTGTATTAAGGGTTATGCCCTAGTGTAAGGGTGAAACAACCGAGATGCACCACATCTCATTTGCCTGCGGCACGCTTACTCCGTAGGCTTAACTATGGCATTTTGCTTTCAGGAAGTTTCAAGCATGTCGGCGGCGCAGAGGACTGTGACACACATTGGTATTCTATGTACGAGCCTCACGTCTCTTTTCTGGCTCCGAGGCACTCATATTATAGTGGTAAAAATAGTATGAACACTGAAGTGCATGAGTCATGCTTGAGTCTATAATCTTACACAACATTTTATACGTTTTTATGAAGTCAGAAGTACCCGCTTCAAACGCTAGTATAAGATGCAAAATATGCACCTGAAGGCTACGCTAATAAACGAATATAGATACCGAACACGAGTATTTTTTTTTAGGAAACTATGTCGTGGATGAGGTGAACAAATATCTGGATGAGATATTCGGAGAACGAGAAGGCATCAACTATGTGGAAAACGCTCCTGCCCCACCTCAACCCACACAGCTCACTGGTTCACCAGTTTTTGATGTTATAAATGGTTACTTAGACAAACAAGCCAGTGAGGTACGTCATTTCTGTAATAAAAATAGCAAGACCTAGTGAAAACCTAAGCACGTAACGTTGAAAGAGGCAGGTTTTTCCTAAACCATAAAGAAAATGCTAAATTTATACCCTTCACAGAAATTTGGAAATTACGATCGTGATGATTGGAACTACCCAACTCATCCAAGGCAAGCCGCAAGGTCTAAACGCACGAGGCAGTCTTGCTCTTGCAACTGCGATGAGAGTGGGCCCATGGCACCGGAGGATAAGAGTAAGTGTTCAACAATCATATCGAATACTATTCATCACAGGAAGTTGCCATCTATTCTTACTTAAGCAGAAAGTGCTCGTCATTCAGCGTTGAATATGTCAGCTTTTCGGTAATACACTACCCTACAAAAAAAAAGCGGGTGCTTACCAAATTCGAGTTCAGACTAAGTTTCCAGCTTGTTGCGTATAACAGGAACATATTGTTGTTATATATCAACGCATGCATAAACGAAATATGTTCTGTCTACGTACGACGTCTTTGAGCCGCAGAATTAATTTATCCTCACTGATCAGAATATGAATTTTAGCACATGGAAATTGCTGGTATTTTTCTTAAAACACGTGGTGATTAGTATATGCCCAGCAAGGCGGATGCAAATAAAACTATACCATATTAGTTTCGCTATTCCTTGGCTGACTTTTTAGTTTCTGACAGCTAAAACTGGAAAAAAGTGTGTTGTAGCATGACTTTTGCAGCGAAACGGATAACGGAGAGCCCTGGCACAGTAAAGAATATTTTAGTCCCAGTTAAGCTAAAGCCGGCGGTATGATTAACCGGAAGGTAAGCTTCTAGCTGTATTCAATGAGAATTTCTGCTTTTTCCTGCGTGGGGTTTAGTTCTTTCATACCAGTAATTTCAAGCACTACCTACTGTAAAAAATTAAAGTGCCGTTTGCTAACCTAGACATCTCACTTTTTTTGAATTGCGTACAATGTGAAAGTCATACTAAATCGTACAATTAAACCTTTTAGGTCGGTACGGGGATGCACTAACGAGAACGTTATTCTGGCAATAAATCTAAATTGTAGGTTCTTGACCAGCCTGTGAAAGTCTAAGACGTGGTACAGCATCACCAATGGGGGAGTGTGTACATACCACTTGAAGGTGGCATTTTTGCCAAGAATGTTGCAAGGAATATGAGGATTTATAAGTAGCATAAAGATATCCTCGGTCGCTAATTGGTGGGGAAATACGAAGTAAGTCTTGCGTTCCAAAAAAGCGTAACGGGAAGCATTACAATATAACGTCTTTTGGGTACAAATGTACTTCATACTCATATCTCTCGAAAAAAGTTAGCAAATTACGTCATACAAAATCTGCTAACCACTAAATTTGCAGACTTCAGAATTTAAGATATCTCAAGTTTCAGCTAAGGTACAGAAGGATAAATAAAGGCCATGAGTTCAAATGTAGCCTGATTAGATATAACTTTTGGAGCAGTAACGTAGCCGGGAATATAATGTGTTTGTAGTGAGATTATCTATTGTTCAAGCATGGCAAAGAGCTCATTGGTCTTCTCAGAGGCCTCCAAAAGTGGTGTGTTAACTATAATCAGCGCGCTAGAGCTGAACCTTTTTTCTAAACGATTTAATTAATACAGTAAACAATTTTCTGGAAGCACAAATAGGGAAGGTGTGAAGTAAGGGATAATTGCTAAAACAGCCCCAAGTGGGCAGACAGCGCAGATAAAAGCCAGTGGGTATCATCGTACAACAAACAGCTTAAAGCTCTGAATTTTTTTTCCAGCACCTTTATTTGACATAAGCTTTGCATCGCATCTAAGTGCTTTCTTCACAAATGTTTTCATAAAAGAAGAAGCATTTTCCTGCATTGGGCCACAGTGAAATGATTTGAGTTAGGCATGCTTATACTGTAGCGATACAACACAGTGATGTGTTGCTGAGGCAATTATCACCTTGCGGAAATAGTCTTCATTCCACAACATAGCCCAACGATATATCGTTGGGTGGGACGAGATAAAAAATATCAACTATAGAAACGATAACCACAGCTCTGGGGCTCATTGTATTTCCTCGAAGCGTCGTCAAACTTCACAGGGAAAAGATGCTGAAACCATGCGCGGAGTTCCAGCATCTTTTCCCTATGAAGTTTGCCAAGCTGCTAGAGCAAAAACAGTGAATCGGGAATCCTTCGTATCCACGGGCAAGCTTTTTTGCGATAAAGCTCAGTAGCGACACCTTTAAGTACTTCGCCAGTCATTGCCTTGCATTCATCTCGCCTGTCAGCATTTCTGTAAGCCTCTTAGCCTACGCTTGCACTCGTAGCGCGCCCGCCACTTTCCTCTTGGACTGATACTGCTTAATCACTATATCGAGAAATTTGGCATACCGTATGTCTTCTTGAATTTAGCTCGTCAGGAAGGCCGTAGCCATGCAAAAAATCCAAAGGGTAGGTTAAAATGGCTTCTTAAAGGTATGGGCTTATTGCAAAGCCAATGGCCTCCCCAATACATCTCTACAGACACGAGTATCTCCGACCCTACAGCGGACACGAATAACTACATCTCTTGTTACATATTCCAGTCTTTGAAATTTTTCTGTTCACAAAAAACATACTCATGCAGCCAGCCATCAGTCGGATGCTAGTACTCATCCAGGAATGGCAGAAGCCTCCAGAACTACTACAGCGATATCCCATGGTGTGGCAATTGAGGCGCACGCTTTCACACTGTAGTTCGACTACCGCCGACTGCGAACTACAGCAACCAGCAGGGCATTAGAGTAGAGGATGCTGCCATAGGCCTTCACAATTTCATTGATCGCGTGCCCACAGAGCTTCAAATAAAAGCCTACTTTAGCGTACGAGCGTCAATAGATATAGCCCAGACTCAAATCAGCTTCATGTATCAGGCCTGGCTCCGCCCTGCCAGCGCATGCACAGCAAAAAAGGCCTCTCATGATCAAGATTTCCAAAGACCGAGCAGTGCGTGGGCCGTCAATAAGTACGCCGGATTCAGGCGCCAACACATTGAAGAAAAAGCGAAATACTACGCTCAATTCAATATTGACATAACAAAACCATGGAGAAAGCTCTACATCAACTGCACGATAACTTCGTAAACCCATACGACGCCCCAATCAGCATAGCCGGCCACTGATTTGCAAACGGCGGTCCAGCCCTCCGGGAGGGTGGTCACGGTAACAGGTAACACAGTATACCTAATAACCGGCTTGAAAATAGTACATGTGTTCCTCTAAGGTTTTTCCGGTTTAATTAAGTATTCTAAGCAGTTCGCTAATCATAGCATTTTCTGAATCGATGCTCTGCCAGCTTGTTGAACCTCAAGAGTTTTATTCTAAAAAACTGCAAGATTCCGCTGGATGAGCACTTCGGCCTGCACGCGAAGCTTTGTTTTGCTTCTTCAAACTGGAAACGATTAATACATACTTGAAATGCAAGCCCTCTAGGGCATTCAAACGTCACATTACCGTAGTTTGCTTGAATACACTTCAACCAAAACTTCGTTAGCACGCTAAAAAAAATGATTGCAACGAATAAAAAATGGAGTCGCTTTCATTTTCCCCCGATCCCACAACTCTCTATGCCAAAATTTCGCCCTTAGCACAGCAGCATTAGTCTCCTTTTCCCATAAACGTCAGGAGCATAGCTAAAACAATAGCAAGCCTCAAGCCTGACCCCATAGCTGAGCTTCAAGGTTGACAGTTAGTAAACTCGAGCATATGGCAACTAAAAGATGATAAAATGGTTAACAAGGGGCATCAAAATGTTGAGTGATTAAACATTTAAAAGCACCACAATTTAGGGGCAAACAGCAAGAATCCTGTAATACAGTAACAACTTCATGGAAAACATTAAAGGCATGGAATCATTTTAAACGTGTTTCTCATGAATCGAGCGCCAGAAAAAACAACATAGCATTAACACTCCCGTTTAATAATGCAGCGCACCAACCATCCGCTGTCCTAGATCTATGCATGACAAAGTCTTTACATTACAAGCAAGCAATAGAGCAGGAACTTCTAAACATAACGCCTTATTCCGCGCATCAAGTACGAAGGAAACCACGAAGAAGCACTGCACACGACTAATTGAAGCTGACTCAGCTCTCCCTCCAAAAAATATCAAGCATCATAATCTTGTAAAGAAATGATCTTGTATTAGAAAAAAGTATCAAATAGCTTCCAAAACAAATGAAAGTAGTAACTAGTCAGACGTCAAGATTTTCATAGAACCAAAGAGATTAACCTTCAATTCAATAGCTACAAAATTGTGTCTGCGGCAAGGCTCTATCTCACGTGTATAGCAGTAGCAACATCCAAGAAATCAACAAACTAGGATTTGAATACCAAATTGCCACGATATTCTCAAAAACATATTCTGCTACACTAATTAGGAAGAACTGGTGTACTAAAGTATCCAACCCTATCAGCAACTACAATTCCACGTAATTTGGGTACCTATTAGAAAATAGGATAACAGAAATTAATAGCGCCAAGGTTTAACCTTAAATTGGCGGCTAATCAAAGTGTTGCTTTACTTTAGGAGAATATAGTATAGTAGTTCTTCATGTGAACTTGCAGTCTATATCTTAAAAATAGTGCACTAAGAGCACGAAAAAACAATATCAAAGTTTATCGTGAACCTCAGATACGTATCTCATGCTCCTAGGTGATCAGGTGCTACCATCAACATCACCCACAGGAATGCATACTAAAAGCTTCCAAAAACGTTCATGATAGTGACCAAGGAACGCAAAGCTTCCTTATGTGGTGGTGGTGAGACGATGAGGTCGCTTCCCGGACACCTGGAAATTTTTCGTGTACTCGACACGAAAAAAGGAATCAATAAGCGTGCATCGCTATGCGTCAAGAGTACAATCCTCGATGTTTTACCCAACTGCTACCCACAAGTTGAAATCGCGTGTCTTGCAACTAATTATATTGAAATGACGCGTAGGTCAGCCCATAAATAGACGCAAAAACCTCCGTTATGGATAAGAACTTCTGTGAATTTCTCAAAGCACTTCCCTGAAGAGGTACAAAACACAAACAGACCCAAGTAAAACGGTATACGACACTTGAATTTTCACTCTGGATCAGCAAAACAAATCAGCTTTTCACTGCTTCATCGTAGCTAGCTTGAGCTATTGAAAAGTCATCACTCAAAAATCAAAAATACAGAGCTGCATCATGCACTAATTGGATGGCAGTGACTCTGATGATAGTAATATAGAGGTAAATCATCGGAAGTACACGGCAAAGCAGCTTTAGTAACAAAGAAGTCTTCTTAAACGATTTTCAAGAAACAAAAGAAAAGGGCTCTAAAATAAAACCAATAGCAGCACTACAAAGCAGACAGAGCCAGTACCACTCACATCGTTCGCACTCTACTCATAAAAGATAGCTATCAAACATTTGGGAGCAACCTTACAATGAAGATTTCTCCGGATTTAAACGAGAGAAACTTATAAAGTGGGTAGCATAAGCCAAAAATAAGTGAGCGAGAAAGCTCTAAGGTAATTATCGAGAGAAGCAAATTTAACACAGCACAGGTGGAAGAGCAGCGCATAATTTCACAACTAAAACTCACCATAGTCGGTAGCATCACATGTGCCACACCCCGCTATCGCATGTACTAGAAATAGCGGAAATTTTGTGGCTTTGCTGGTGGGTGTGTTGTTGGGTGTGTTGGAGTGTTTAATGGACTGGTGAGTGTGTGCGAGTAGGTGCGCTGATGCAATAAAAATCTCACTGAGCTCAAAAAGACTTCAAATACACAAGCATAAGTTTACACAGTAATTTGCAATCAATAAAAAGATCTTAATCAATATGTTTTAGTATCGCTTTCAAAACATCTATTTTGGCAGAAAAGTCTCAGCACTGTGGGCTTTACTTAAGCGTTTAGCATTTTTTCCCAAATAAAAATGGAATATACGAATTTGAGTAATATTAAATGCTCACTTCTACATTAACTAATTGGTAACACACAAACATAACTACACAATTCTCTAAAATGCCCAGGAGCATGGCAATAAAACTCATTACTATTCAAAGATATCAACAGGAAAAAAGCAAAATTGAAGATTATAACGAGAACTCATGCCATCTAAGCAATCGTGAAACATCCACAGAATACACACACACGCACAAATAGACAGGCAGATGAACTTATAGACAGGCGGATGGATACATAGACAGGCAGATGGACATAGACAGGCTGATGGACACATAGACAGACACACGCACACACGCACATAAGCACACAGCCTTCATCCCCAACAAAATTATCCCATGAGAGAGAATCATCGCATACCTTAGAAGCATTTCCTGTGAATAACAGTTGGTCCGGCTTCGTCGTAATCACTCTTTGACACCCACATTTGCTGGAAAGATCCGAGCCCCGAAAGTATTGACCCGCCTATCCAAACTGTGTATCTGCGTTCAGATGGAGCAAGCACTTTGATCTTCAACGTGCTAGGTGCCAGTTGGGATAAATCTTTCGTTAACCTGAAGGGTAAATCAGCACAGAAAGTTAGAAGCTGCAATAAGCCTAATAAAATCCTCGCAACGAACATAGGGGTAGTAGAAAAATCTCCAAAAGAGAGTAAAAAGCGAAAAAGCAAAAAAAAAGACACACACGTCAAGCTGCACAATATGAAGGATAAGCATAACAATGATGCTAAACTCGTAGCAGCTTTATTCTTAGAATTCTTCGGCACACAAAAAGACAACATAACAACTTCAGCTGCAGGAAGGTGAACTAAGTAAGGCAACCACAATTATGTGCAGATATGAATCTCCCATAAAGGCTCCGATAATGAATCCAAGAAAGTGCTGCCTAAACTAGTAATTTGCAATAGGCTAGCAGCAAGCTTATTCCCTATATATTAATGAGGAAAATATAGAAAAGAAAAATGCATTTTTCTCTGCAAAATTGCATAGAATCAATACTACTCATAGAATTCATGTCTTTATGATTTTAACCCTGTAATGGTTAAAAGTAGCTAATCAAGGAAATGATAGGTAATCCAGGAGGATGTGAACTAATAGAAAAAACTTCCTCTACAAAAGACGGAATTTCGTGGTAAGTAGGCTCAAAAAAGACCCATACATTAAACAGACTACATCAAAAGAAGTATACAGCAGAAATGCGAAATATTTCGTTATAATAAGATGCTCTATTTTTATAGTAATAATAGATGCAGTTAGTATCTAGTTAAACGTAACTACATACATATCAAGCTACTTATTTGATAACTTCACAGCAAGGGAAATGTTATTTCACTATCAGCACGAAGAAGGGAACATATAGTACAGAGAAAATCTGAACGCAACACACATGGGCAATGAATTTTACACACGAATTTGGTGGCAATCTATGCTATGAGGCCAGAGAGCATGCAGAAGTGCCTTAGCAAGTTAAGAATACCAGCACAAAGAGGCTATTCAGGAGCAACACACGCCTTGAAGTCTAGAAAAAGATCTTCGCGCTACCTCCTACAATCTTAGAATTCAGCTGACACTACGAAAGTGCAACACAAATCAATTGGCATGGATCAAGCAAAAACGACGTAATTTCATCCTAAACTGTGATTTAGTTTTTGCCAAGATCTGTGTGAAATGCTAACTTTTGAAAATCAAGAGTTCAAGCTGCCCTGATTATGGATTGATCTCAGTGCTCCACAAAATCAAGCAAATATGCTATACAGCTCTCATCTTCACAAAAACTAGACAAGAAAAGAAAGATCTTACCTCGCACCCATACCGTCGAACATGGTAGAACCTCCAGACAAGACGATGTTATTGAATAAATCCCTACGAAGATCAACATCACATTTTGACATTGAGTTGAAGACAACTTGATGAATTCCTCCAGCTTCAGAACCGATCAATTTGGGGTCAAACAACGCCTGTGGGCAACGAATACGTTCTGAGCCTATCGAAATGATGTTCCCATCAGGAAGCTCATACTCCTTATCCATAGCTCCACGGCTCTTTTCAAACAGGGCAAGCTCTGTAGATTGTGGAAAATATGGAAGAAAATTCGCTCAATAATGAGACAAAAAGGAGGCAGAGGAGCACACGAAATCTTCGCTATAACATCAATTTTTATATCAAGAAATGAAGAGAAATGCAGTAAATTTCATCGAGCATAAGTGAGAAAAGCAGCAGGAAAAATATGAATTAGGGGTTGGCTAACACACACAAATGCTAGTCATTGGTGCAAAGGATTTATAACGCAAATATTATTAGGAAAAAACAAAGGATTTATAACAAACACACACTATTCACTGAAATAAAGCACTTTCAACACGCACTAGTTGGTATAAAACAAAGCACTTTCAACAAACACACTGCATACACTAACCCTCCTCGAAATCCAAAGGTAAATAACACAGTCTCTCCTTGACATCCCTAATAATCTCGCGTTCTGCAGTAGTTGTATACATCTTACTTCTCTCGGAAAGAATTCGAACTAGATAATCAGTCAGATCTCTTCCTGCTAAGTTTAATCTCATGATAGCATGAGGAATCGAGTAGCCTTCATAAACCGGGACAACGTGTGTTACACCATCACCAGAATCTAACACATTGCCCGTAGTCCTCCCAGAGGCATACAGTGAGAGAACTGCCTGGATCTGGATGAACAAAGCCGGAACCTCAAAAGTTTCGAAAAGAATTGAAGTCATTCGCTCTTTATTGAGCTTAGGATTAAGAGGAGCCTCTGATATTAAAGTTGCGTGGTCTTTGGGGTGCACACGCAGCTGATCATAAAAGGCATGATGCCAGACAAGTTCCATGTCTTCCCTGTATAGAAAAAATCAGAGTTTGCAGACGCCTGTATGGGTTCAGCTTGGATGAAGATGAGATGAAAAACGTGAAAGTGTGGAAATGTTTGTATGCAAAAGTATCAAAACTGCACTGCAGTCATCTATGGATAAAAACAAAATAATATGGAGATACTGTTGTGCACACACGCTTCAACATTACCTAAGATACCGTCTACACTAAAGAAATTCCAAAAAAGAGAAAAACACACAATATTATCACACATCAACATGAGGGGATCTAAATGGATTCCTAGCAGCCACAAGGATGCAGTGATTTCCAATAAATTACTGCAAATCTAGAAAATAAAGACCCGAAAAAAACAATGCGACACACACAACAGGAAATTCGCTTTCGCATAAAAAAAAAAGCAGCGAAAAGATGAAGACACTAAGTTTCAAGCATCAGATGCTCCGCACTTATATTAGGCAGGAAAAAAATTTTGATAAGGGAAACAACCCAAGCCGCTCACTCAGAGCTTCACAAAATGATGCTATCCAAGCTTTAAGGGTGGGACTAACATACACACATACACTGTAAGAAAGGCTAAAAAAAAAGTGGGTGTGCTAAGTTTTTAGGAACTCAATACTATCATCTTCAAATTCAGCACACTTACAATTTACTCATAGCATTGAGACAAAATCGGTGAGTTTAAAAAAATAAAAAATCTTCAAGCATATACATAAAAAGGCAGAAAAAGAATGGCAGCAAGAACTAATTCTTCACCCATATTTGGAACTAAAACACACACTCTTTTTTGCCTTCAATTAAACTTTGCAATAGCCTATCCTAGCCTTTCAAGCGATTTTAATGATAGAAGCAACCAAAACTTAGAAAAAAGATCTGGATATGATGAAGCTGCTCTTTTTTTGCAGGTCTTTTTATACTATAAAACATGATTGGAATAAGATATACGACAGGAAAAAAAAGTTTTTTATTAAAAAATAATTATATGCACGCTAGGATTCTACTTTTTATATTAATTTCTTCTTAAAATTGGATTTCATGTTAAGCGAACACATGAAGACTGTGATTTTACACAAAAACTGCTAGAATAGCAAAGAAACTAGCCGTTAACCCGTGATTTTACGCATAAAAATGCACTCAAAATGCAGCTACTCCGTTTCATATACAATTTCAATCAAAAGCTTCAAGGTAAAAATTCTAGCATTAAAAAAAGCAATCTTCACGTCCTGCACACCATACCAGTTTGTAACCATCCCGTGCTCAATAGGGTATCTAAGCTTCAAAATTCCACGTCGATCCTGAGCCTCAGCACCGACATATACCTCCTTCTGTGAAGTCCCCACCATAATGCTCGGCATCTTTGGTCCTGGGGGGAGGAGGGTAGTATCGTATGCATCACATTGAAAAGCAGTGTGTGAAGAGAACAACCAACTTCACCGCATCACCAGAACAACCCACTTCAGTATGCCAACGGAATAACACACTTCCCAAAAGCAAGTGCAAAACAAGCGAAAGGGGATTCCAACACACAGAAATAATCAGAAAGCCCATGTTGATGTAGCAAGGTTTAACAAGGTACTCACAAGAGGTGCTTGACTAGAATTATATAATGAATTCTGCCAAAAAAGAGCCTATTAGCACACAAACATACACATTCTCATATGTACTTCCTAACATACCTGATGTATCTGCAGAAGAAGACTACAATATGCAAGCGGTAATTCCATACAAATTAGAAACATAAAAAAAAATGATAAAATAATAAAAAAAGCAAAAACAAGATTTCTATAATCTTCAGAGTGCTGCATCATCCTCATGCAATTCAGTGAGGAAAAACGCAGTTTGTCAATTCAGCAAAAACAATGCTTCAACCTCATTACAGAACAAGAAAGCAACGAGAGTTTGAGGAGCACATCCAAAATATCTACCTAGAAAAAGTAAGCATGCAAGTAATGAGAAATGTTTTCTGTACTTCCTCTATCCTCTTAGCATTTATAAATTTATAGATTTTGTCACTTTTTCTGCTATTATTTGGATATTTATAGTGTCACAATGATTCTACTCTAAATTTTCTACAAAAATTTGGGGAAGATTCATTTCTATGGCATTCATCAAAATAGGATAAGCAAATATACAGATAATTAATAAGGCAAGCACTTTGCTCTAAAACTCACAATCCAATATGCAAAATATGCATGTAAAAATAACATATTACATGTATTACAGTTCATGCATCCTCTGCATAAAAAAAAGATGAATTTCTTGCAAACGGCTATGCTTAATGAAGCAACTTTTCAGTGTTGGAGCGTTGCGTATCAAAAAAACTCTCATCGATACAGTCTTAAAATATCATAAAATGGCGTTAATGCTAAACTCTAAATAGCAAGCCATGAATAGCAAACCATAAACCCTAAACCCTAAACCACCCAACCCTAAATCCTCAACCCGTACCTCTTGAAGTATTACACCAACCAAAAGCAATAAAGCATAAAATTAAACTACTTTGTGCTGCCTCTAGCATTTTCAATCTTATTTTTTCTATGCTTCTTATTTGTTCTAGGCGCCTAGCAAAAATACATGTTTAACAAATTATCCAATGTTGTGGAAAGTCTAGAATCTACATGGAAAATGAAATACCGCAATAAGGGCGCCTCATAAGCGGAGAACCGATAACATAATTATCTGCAACTAATCAAACTTACTTCCGACAAGCGAGGGGAAGATACAAGTGGGGCCATCATCCCCCGAGAAACCTGCCTTCACCATACCAGAGCCATTGTCAATGACGACGGTAGCAGGCGCTGTGGGTTCGTCTCCCGGATCCATGTTCTAAGTCTATAAATCGCCTGCCAAGTTGTATAAAAGGTATAGAAAATTGCCAAAATGGAAAACATTCACAATAGTATCAAATAAATTCATCAATTACGGTTTTATTTTTTATAGACTTTTTTATTAAATGAAGTGTGCTGCAGTCTTTAGCGAAGGAGCTCTATCCTCTTCTCTCTGTGTGTAGCTGTTTAGTACCTTCTGGTATCCCTTACTTTTCAAAACAAAAATTTACTCAAAGACCTAGCCCTTGCAGAACAAGCACTCGACTTTTTGTGTTTAAGAGAAAAAGGGGGGTCAAAGCTCCCGAGATTGCCAAAAAACGAGTTTTAAGCGAGGCAAGTTGCATCTCATTGTGATTAGGCGAAAAATTTCAAACAAAAGAAATAGTAAAGGCGGATATTTTAAAAGCACCACAAACTGTCCACAGCGTGTTCGCGTATGGTAAAGTAGCAGCGGAAGGCGCATATCGGCCCCTAAACATTTCTATACAAAATATTTTTCAAGGAAAATTTAACAAAAAAAAAAAGAGTTTAATCCAAAACTCAAGAGTGACAACCAGTTTCAACAGGTCGCCAAATCGTGCAGTACATGCAAGAGACCCCCATAACAGCCCAAGGCATAAAACAAGGGCGTCTTTCATACAACACAATATACCTACTAACCATTTTACCATAAATTTTGAGTGGCTAGCACATAGCCAAGACCCTTGAAATAATCCAAATCGTCTGCAGCCAATTACAAATACATTGTAAACGACACACTCAATAAGTCGTATGCAGTACCTTTGTAAAGTTAAACCCGTTACACCAACAAAGTGCCACCACCAAAAACGTTACCTACCAAATTATTCTTGTGCGCCAAGGAAATTGATTTTTCACAGGAAAAAACAGTGGCGACTCGCTAGCTGACTCTAAATTGGCAACAAGTATCTTCCTTCAGTTGTATCCCTCTGCCTGCTTAAATGTGATAAGCGGGTACAAAATTAGGCACAAATTCATGTAGAGTATGGAGATAAAATGGTTGAATATTCCAGCGTTCCAGGATGGAAATGTAAGTGCTCGAGCTGCGATTGTAGGAAGAGGAACTACATTCTTTATAAGCACCGCAGAGAACTGTGTTGTACTTTAATACTGGTGACAGGAGACACTGTGGTACCGATGACTCTGCTATGGTTCAATGTGTGTTGACGATTTCCACGGCGTAATGGTGAAGTTTAGTATTCCTGCCTCCGAGTAGTGCGGAGTGGCGAATTGTTCGTCTCTTTCTGCGTGATAAGCATGCGGGCCAGGCAATCTCAACTCAGTGGAACGCTGATTGCTAGAAGAGTCTCTTTGCAAGCCAGGGGGCCCACCCCACGCTCTGCAGAAAATACGAAGCTGACAGTCTACATGGATGGTAGCAAGCGGAAATCTCCGTGTCTTCATTCGCCTGCTACCCAGTACTAGTGACGCCCAGCGATGGTAATTGGTGGGTGCATGTACAAGAGAGTGGCTATAGAAAAGGGGGGCGGGTTTGTGAAAGAGTTAGCTCGCATTTGATTGGGTTTTTTGAAATATGTAGCTCACATTTGACTGGGTTAGTTGAAAAAGGTAGCTCGCTTTTATTGTGTGTGCTGTAACATAGCTCAATTTTATCGTGTGTCAAAAGATATAGCTAGCTTTTCTTACATAAAAAATCAACTCACATTTCCCGTCATACAAATTACTCAATGATTCTTACTAGATCATAGTGACTCATACTTGGGATCATGTCAGCTCAAGATTTTTGAAAATAGAAATGTGCGCTTTTCTTGTTAGTTACCAACATACACTGGCTTAATTAGTGTTCCTGTGAGTGCGAAAAGTGCAAAAGTAGCGCCTGAGCAGGCAGTCTGATTTTTAACGGTCATACGAATATATGGCTAGAAGTAACTCAATGTGTTAAAACTACAGGTTTTATTTTCCAACAGAAAAGCCTATGCTTTTCTGAGCTTCGTTTCAAGGCTGGTAAAGGGCTTCCAGCAGTTGCACATAACAGGAATAATTTTAGTGCGTCATGCAGCTACTGGAAGTGAAGCGCATATTCGCCGGTTCATTTCTGTAATAAGGAAGAATTTTTTATGATGTAGTGGCTCATTAAGAGTATTATTTAGCAAGGATTTCCGTATGCTACAGCTTGTGGTCTAGTGCTTTCAATGCTATTTAAACAAGAAATCTAATAAGCTAAATTAAAGATGGGCCTACATCAGGCCCATGCGAGCAAGATGTATCAATTATCGTGAGGGCAATGCTATTTGACACTGCAAAAAAAGTTACAACTTTTCGTTTAGAGACTACTCAAGTAGTTACACCATGCGTTGGATGAATTCCCAGTAGCTGGTACTGGTTTCTTGGATATATGCATACACGAATAATCGTATGCAAGATGAAATTTATTCATAATAAGGCTGGTATCCGGTCTAATAGCTTTGCATTATCGTCGGAATATTTTTTCGTTATGAAACGACCTGCGTAATTCGTGTTATTGGAAAAAAATTGGTACAATGGTGGTGCAATCTGGCTCCTGCTCACGGGCAGCTGGCCGTTATCATGAAATAAGGCAAACCGTGAAAGCTTGTGTCGTACTTGGTTTCTCTATCAAAAGAACTTCTGCCACTAAAAATTGGAGCTTTTACCATCTCTGGATCTTTTTCATTTCACTTTCTAGCCGACAGAATTTTCTAGAATATCAAAAAAGAAATAACTTAACACGTTCATATTATTAGAGATATTTAGCCTTTTAGCTCCAAAAGAAGTTCCAATAGGAGATGCTGGATTGGCCTTACCGCCCATTGTAGGTTAATTATATATATCCAATAATTTTCAGGCTTACTATGGCTAGTAGTTTTTTGGCAGAGTACTCGCGTCTTATGAGAAACTACATGCCATAATATGTATGCGTTGTACATATGAAAAAAATAGACGGCGTAAGCGCAATATCAAAGTCTTGAAAAGGCTATTACTGAAATATACATATGATCAAGTGATGAATCAAGTAACTATAGCAGTCGCAAAACTGCTTTGTAAACGTTAAAATTTTAATTTAGACATCTTATCGTGCACGATGGACACCTAAAAAGGTAGAAGTTCGTAGGTAAATACCCTTCCATAAATCCAAGTTGTTTATATATCTTGAAAAATATATGAAATACTCACTGATGTAGATTTTTGCTTAACGTAGTGCGTCAAAAATACTTTCTTCAAACTTAAAAAATCTTGCCATAGTGTTATCGGCACAGAATAGTGCTAAAAACCAAGGAAATCACAGATCTTTTGGGCAAACAGCCTAAGAATTTTGGCTGAAAATGGCGCCATCTACCTGTTGCCACCAAAATTACAAGTGCGTCTACATCCTTAAATTATCACCACAATCTTGCGCAAATGATTTTCAACAAAAATAATCCCGCTGCAATGAGAAAAGCCATAGGTTTCTTGGGTAGTATTAGGTTTTATTCTTATTCTTTGATCGAGTAAGCCTCAGGAAAGCAGAATAAGTAGCATACAGCTGAATACACCCCAGCAACGAGAACTCGGTCAATATGCATAACAATTGGTCAAGGAATCCTGGAAATTTCTCCACTCAACAGTTTCCAAAAAAACTATAAGGTACGGTGAAACTTTGTTATCGGTGAATAAGCTGGGATAGAAAGGAAGAAAACTACCAGCAAGTTTCACAGTACTAGTTCAAGTACAAGCCTTAAATTTTTCACTCATCTTACCCTGGTATCATTCTGAAGCAAGCTGGAAGTTTGTACAATTTTCTCGGTAAGCCCCATTATAAAGAGTTATTAGGCAAGGGATAATGGTTTCACGCATCTTAACAGGGTGATAGCTATTAGCGAAAAGAAAGCAGCAAAACTTTCGAATACAAAAATGTCAACAAGAACATGTTTCATCTGTGATGCTGCCGGTAGTATTGATGAACGAGAAAGCGCGCTCCAATAATATAAGTTTTTAATTATTAACTTCTAAATTAGGCTTTTTAGTGCTATTAAGCATTAATTTATAAGATTTTTCACCGGCGTAATAGGACATAGTCAAATTAGTAGTATTCGAATATATTCTAAAATATCATATTCTTTACATAAATAGTCGGTTCTTGTTAAGGGAAAAGCCAAAATACAATTTGCAATAGTATTATCATTTTTGCTCGCTACGTTCATCTTCTGAAATGATTTATTTTTATTAAAATTCATATTTCTGTGTTAAATAAAATTTTTTTTACCTAAAGTAATAATAAAATATACTTTGAATAATGAAAAGTTGTATATATTCGTCTTTTTTCTTTTATAGTAACAGGAGATAGTGCCACAAAATGATCAATAAAATATGCAAGTGGTGGTCACACCTGATTCTCATGTTTTATTGAATAAAAGCAAACATTCCCGAGCATAAGAAACTAGTTCTAGTAGAATCTTTTCTTTTTACAGCAAGAGAAGCGCTTAGGGGGAAAATTTTTAGATGTTTTGATAACACTTATAGGAGATGCTAAAATTCTCAGTGACGTTTTCTGCCTATCTCCCTTAAAATTAAAAATCCAAAAAAGCTAAATCTTAGAAAAACAGTAAAATTCGATGGAAATTCATTTATCACTGGAAGTTTTTGATGTCGTAAATACTAATACTGTTGTTTACCTCCCTGTTCAAATGATGATAGTTAATCTTAAAAAATATTAGCTTCAACATATAGTCAACCTCAAATCAAGAGATGCACAATATCGTAGTCCCTTGGATACTACTGAGTTTAATGTCGTGGAAACCTGTGGATACTGAATAATATATATGGTAGTACCTGTATTGCATATATCATGCTACGTCATTGTACGCTGTGTGCTTGCTAGTTTATAGCAGTCGTGAGAGACTACTAGCAAGAATTTACCAGTGGTAGAGACGAATAATAAACTCTATATAGTAGTCGTGGAGACTAGCAATAAAACTCTCTACCACTTCTAGAGTCTAATAAGAAAGCTGCATTTACCAATAATACCTTGATAAACACCAAATCCTTACTGCTAGTGCACCTAGGCGAAGCGTTTCATTCCCATTAATGGTGCAACTCCTTCTCATTTAGGCATAAAACGGATTAAACGTGAATAACCTTCCTCTATCTGATGAGATCAGTAGAAATAGAGTTACTAAATGCGATGGTTATTCATGACATGCAATTGTATCATACTATTACATTCGAGTTATAAATAAGCAACAAACTTCAAGGTACACTAAACTGAACAATTGGCTTAGGAGACTCGGCGGCATACTCTCGCAGTAGTTTGTGAGAGAGTGTAGGCACACACAAGAATATTCACATGCACCAACACACACAAACACCAACGCACACACACATGAACCCACACACATACACGCATCAGCCACACACACACGCACGCATACACACACGTCAATCTCGCCTTTGAACGAAATACGCAACTAGCAAGCCGTTTTTAAGCTCATTTAAAAAAAATCCTGCCTCCTCGGCTACATTCTTGGCTATCACTTACATTTTTGCTCATTCCACAATCTTATCGTCTTGAGATTGGAAAAAAGTCTAGTTTAGAAGAGATGCGTTTGGTGAGTATTTCTAGTGTTTTGAAGATGTATTTTGTGTGTTCCCAGATTTCTAGGATAATCTATCAACATCATTTGTGCTCTCTCTCCACATTTTTGCCTAATAAAAGTGATTTTCTGACTGTTAAAATCAGTTTATTTCGTTAATTTGCTGGTTAGGATCCTAGGCTGTGTTTCCTTGCAACTTTACTTTAAATTGTAAGCAATGTTTTGCTGACTGAAGATATCCACAGTGGGGGTTGGTGACCTAAAATCTCCCTGTAATATTTCCTGCATGTGCTGATGTTGCCGCTTTTATTGTGCTGTGCGTATTTATTTTTGCGCTTTTTTTTTTATTTTTTTTGAAATGGAAAAGCTTCTTGCGGTGTATAAGGCGTTTTATTTTGATAGTTGGTTGTAAAATATCCTCGTAAGGCGAGAGGCAGATGCTTTATAAAGTTTTTATTAGATGAAATTTTTTTCTTCTTTTGGGGCTTTTTATTATTGTTTTTTTTCTTCTTCTTGTTTTTTTATTGTTTTCGTTCTATTTGTTGTTGTTTTTGCTGTTCATCTTCTCCTTCTGCTTCTCCTTTTTTTTCTCCTACTTCTTCCAGTATTTTTCTAATAGATGGATTATTAATGAGAAAAATGTTGAGATAACAGAATATAACGTTTTTGTTCAAAAATCTTAGGTTTAGCTGGAAAAAGCTATAAGGATGGGCAGGAATACACAAATATGATGAATTGCTTTTAGCCTTAATATTCACCGTGAAGCCATCAACGGAGTCAGCGAGCATGGATCTGAGTGAAGGTCGGTTTATATGTAGAATACATTACCGTGCTATGCTTGACTCAGTTTTCTGTCGCTATGCCAACCTTTCTCCTGAAAAGTAGTGATCGTGATGTGTGTCACATAACGTGCCTAAAGGGATATTCAATATACTGTGATGACGAAATATGCATCCCTATATCTCTATATGTATTTTCTCTTCAACTACTCCCTTTTCTTCTTCTTCTTCTAACCCATGATTTTCCTGACACAGCGACACACAATCTCTGGTACGCTGCAGATTTGAATTCTAATCGCGACGATATACGTTCTGATTATTCCTTTGGGAGAATAGCAGAAATCTCTGAAAGATTCATAAAATCTCGTCATGATATCGGTTCAAGCTTCATGTTTGGACCCGAAGTAGACGCCCAAATTGGCGATGAAAATTTTGAAAGTTTCAGCGTTGGTAGCAGTGATTCCAGCACGGAATCTGACGGCTCTCTTCCTCACGTAGAGAACAAGGAAGCTCATAAAAATATCATCAATCCTGAGCTGCTAGGAAAGGATAGAGCTGCCTATTTATATTCTGATGATGTCTCAATTTGGCCTGACAATATTTCCGAAAAGCAAGGCCACGATGAAGAAGCATCAAGCAAGAGTGCTGATGGTGGTAGTGAAGACGTTGGACTTAACGAAATTTATCAGCTCTCTGGGAGTAGAATTGAAGATACCTACTGCGAAGATACCTTGAAGCTGCTTAATAGCGAAGAAAAGAATTTTTCTGCCTCTTTAAATGAAGATGTGCCTTTTTCTGCCGGTAAAGCTGACATTTTTTATGATGAAGTTTTTGGAGCGAGCAAATTCAATTTAGGGGACAATGATTACCCTGGGGCTGAGGTTTTAGAATCTTTTCCTGATGAGCTGAAAGAATTCCTACCCGCACACCCTGAGAGTTGCCCGAGAATGATGTTGGATAAGCTGCCTGAAGACTTGTTGCAGGAAAGGTTTTTTCCTCAGTTTGAGCCTCATCTCTTGACCGGTTCTTGGAGTTTTTTGCCGGAAATTCATGAAGAAGAGGCGTTTCAAGAAGATTTTAGGGTGAAAAACACTCGTTCCGATGATCCACTAGTAAGTATGGAAGAAAGTATGAGTCAGGGGAATAGTGGTTATATAGTGTGTGTGTTGATGATTTGGTAGGAAGAATTTTTCTGTATAAAATGAAGGTTAATGTGGCGGGATTGCCGGCTTATCAACATGAAAAGCAAACAGTTGCGAAAGAAACTACATGGAAGTTTGCGCATTTATACGCACACGCTCTGGCACGCTAGTATGTGCTTAATCAAAGAGAGATTGTGCAAAATTTCGTGCGCAATTCCACGCATGTGACGTCGAGAGAAATGCTATGTCAATACGATCCGCTTTATTTTCAAAGATAAGAGAGATAGCTTATGTGTTTCAGGCATTTATCGAATTCAATTCAGCTGCAAATTTATCAATCGATTTGCTTGCTGGGCATGAAGCTGGTAAAGAACGTGAAGCATTACTAGAAACGCCGGTAACACCTTCGGAAGTTTTGCCGGCTGCCGTTGGGTGTACATACACCGCGGTAAGTGGTGGGGTTGTGTTTTGACTATACGGAGACGAAAAATGTTAAGAGTTTAGAAACTGAACAAAAGTTTTGAAAGCAGAGAGTGTTAGTGGGATGTGTGTGCAAAAAAATTATACGAAGTGGGAGCTAGTGAGCACAGTGGTAACGAGAGGCAGTTGATGCATTTATTGAAGATTTGAATTTTGAAGAGTTTCAAATGTGAAGGTTCATCAGATTAACTAGCTTTTTGCTTGAAGATGCATCATTTCAACGAGTCTCTCTGGAAAATTCATCATTTCAACGTTTTTCGAGTTTTTTAGTACACAGTTGAGTTTTTAATGCTTTTTTTTCCTTTTGCTCCTTAAACTAAAAAGTACTTTCTCGCTGCAGCTCTTCCAAGCTCTACCCGCCTTTATATCTTTGCTGAATAGCCAATATTCACCCTTAAGTCTCCCAAAAAAGCATCTTTAACGCAACGTTTTGATGATTTTACACGGAATAACTTCAGGAAAAGGGAGATAAAGTGGATAATTTAGCCAGTTTTAAGCTGAGAAACCCTGCTATTTCATCATTAGAAGCTGAAAACTCTGCTGCAGATGTTGCACCCAGCCTGATAATCTCTAGAGATAATGAGAAGGTTCCAGAAGCTATGATATCTGCTGACTTCTCTGCTTTAAATGCAGCCTCTAGTCATTCTGCTTCTGAAGAAGGCTTCAGGATTGATAATACCTCAGAAGCACTAGGTGATGTGCATAGTACGCAGGTAGCATCTCTTTTACCACCTTTATCAATGGAATATACTGTAAGCGGTGAAGAATTGAATGAAGTTCCTGCGAAAAGCGTATGGATTGCAAATAAAGGAAGCAGTGAGTCATCTTCAAAGGAGCTTAAATCACCGTCGCACATGCATGAAGAAAAGCAGCCTCAGAGTAGTTTACAACAGCGAGCAAAGACACCTTACAATGCGTTTCTTGAGCTGCTAAAACATCCTTCTTGCGCTGCTATTGTGTCTTCATTGAAGAAGTAAGTTGATGCTTTCGCTGAGTCTTTCGTTGGATTTGTGGGTAGTTTGTGATTCATAGGATACGCTGTGTAGTGTGCGTGTGTTTGCGTGGTTTGCTTGTGATGGATAGGATGCACTTTGTCGTTTGTGTGTGCGCAACATGATACTTTTTTTGCATTTCTGCTCTAGATTTTCAAGCTCTATTTCTCCAAAAAAGGCATTTTCTTCTAATTCTCCTGTTTCTTCTCTGTTCAGTTTTGTTGAGAGCTTTCCGGACTCATTAAGCAGGCATGATGCGCGTGACAAGCTCATTCCCTTTGTTTCGATGATTCATCAGTCGCTCCTTCAGGTATGCTATGATGATGTGAAGAAAGCTTCTACGATTGCTGTGTGTGCGAAATTTGGTTTTTTAGGATGATACGATGAAGATGTGTGGAGAAAGTTCATGGAGAGAGATTGAGGCTGCAGAAATTGGGAGGTTATAGTAGAGTGTGTGTGGGTGTGTGTGGGAGTGTGTATGGAAGTGTATGTGGGAGTTTGTATGGGAGTATGTATGGGAGTGTGTGTGGGAGTGTATGTGGAAGTGTGTATGGGAGTGTGTGGAAGTGTGTGTG
>JADHZB010001154.1:22158-49149 GCA_015657535.1 Nephromyces sp. MM_2019 | reverse complement strand
CAAGTTTGTATATTTTGATGCTTTTTCTTTGTGTTGGTTTAGGCAAGTTTGTATATTTTGATGCTTTTTCTTTGTGTTGGTTTAGGCAAGTTTGTGTATTTTGATGCTTTTTCTTTGTGTTGGTTTAGGCAAGTTTGTATATTTTGATGCTTTTTTTTTGTGCTTTTTTTATATATTAGTATAATTAACTTACTGTACATATTATACGCTAAAAATTCGAGTATTTTTTCAATTAAAAATTGTTGCTTAAGCGATGTTATTCTCACAATCAAGCATTTTCAAGTTTTTTTCAATATAGTAAAAACGTTGAATTTGCATTTCATTATTTGATTATGTGCCTAAAAATGAATTTTTCTTTATATTTTTTAGAAAAAAAAGTAGCAAAAAGCCTTCTCGGTGATTCCATTCGTAGCGTTTTTCTTCCCATACACACAATGACTAACTATACCACCATTTTTTCATAAAAAAAACCCTTTTAAAGGCTT
The DNA here is from genome assembly GCA_015657535.1 of Nephromyces sp. MM_2019. Classification (NCBI taxonomy): domain Eukaryota; phylum Apicomplexa; class Aconoidasida; order Nephromycida; genus Nephromyces; species Nephromyces sp. MM_2019. The sequence continues at coordinate 48,664 of JADHZB010001154.1, read as the reverse complement.
TTATTACTTTCAAAGTTTTATCAATTCTATTTTTAATACAACAACAAAAAGATTTTGTGTATCTACATAAAATATGTTTATTTACTACTTTTTCACATAATGTGGCAGTAGCATCTAATTTCTGATTAATTCTTTTTTACATCCTCCAAGAGCTAAATTTTTTTTCTTTAGCAAAGCCGACTTTAAAGGCTTTTTAATAAATCATTTATATATTGAAAAAACCTGAAGCAAAGACTCAGCACTTTTTTCTGATTTTAGCAGGTTTTCTGTTTTTCGAATTTATTGTTTTGTCATGATTAGCATTATAAATCTACCTAATTTGCTATAAAAATTTATAAAAAATATTCGATAATTTATCCAAAAATCACAATAAAAAGGCCTTTCCACCTTCAGAAGCCAACGGTTCCGCTATAGCTATTTCTTCAAAAGGTACTCCAGCTACAACATACTCCCAGCGATCCATAATTCCTCCCACCTATTATAAATATAAAATTTTTTTTAATGCTTTGTAGCAAAATATTAACAAATTAGAGCGCAAATACTGATGATTTGTCTCTATAAATAAACTTTTATTTTTCCTTATTTCATTGTAATACAAAATTTAAAGAAATTAAAAAATTCCTGCATTTTTTAAGAGGTTTTTTAACAATTTCGTAGATTTCAGAGTTTTTAACCCAAAAAAAAGCCGTTTTCTTTAATTTAAAAATAAAAAATTGCCTTTAAACTCACTTAAGATGATAAACAAAAACGAGTTTTGATTTTTCTAATAACATGGGAAATTGAAGAGTGCTACAGATTTATCTAGGTTTATGAAATTAGATGTTTCGAAAAAAAATTGCCTTTGCTTTTTTCGCAGTAAAAAAAATTGAAATCGATTTTTTAAGAGAAAATATATGCAAAAAAAGTTTCTAGAGCACCTCCAGTTGAAATGTTTAATTTTTGAAAAATACTTTTTTGCTACAACCTGTAAAATAGTTACTTTTCCAAAACCTATGCCACTGTGCAACGAAAGCACCTTCCCTTTTATAGGGGTAGAAAATCGGTGAAGTTTTTCTTGAAGCTCCAAGCAGCAGTTTATAGCAAGTTTGCATGCTATTTCGCTATCAATTATAAAATTTGCTTCCTCCAATGGTTCTGTTAAGCAAAAAGCTGCGCTTTATATTGTAGAATAAACTTAAAATATTCTTGGGTGTACTTGCATTTGATTTTATACAAAACTCAAGTTTCTGCAGAAAAAAAATTCTTGCGATTTAAAAATCATTTATTTGCTAATCTCTTTTAAATTGAGTGATGAGCTACCAAAAAAAACCCTTTTTTATTATTTAAGCATGCAAGCAGCTACTGAATAAGATAAAAGTTTAATTGATAAATTCATATCAAAATTACTTTTCTTAATTTATTGACTGCTTTTAAACAATTAAAATGTCGAATTTTTCTGCTTGAAAGTTTTTTTTTAAATTTCTAGCGATTTATATATGCTATGTTGTCAGATTGCTTTTATTTTTTTTATTTCAAGTGCTTATGCGTGTTTACCAAAGTTTTATGTTGCTAAATTATCAAATGAAAATGATTTAACCTTCGATTAAGTTGTCTGATTTTTCTTCAATTTCACCGGTAGACTTTATATTTAAGGCTTCGTCATCAACTGGCCAGACGACTGTCAATGCGTCTCCTGAAAACTTGATGATATCTCCTCCCCAAGAATTTACAATTTTAATCAGAGGATCAAAGAAATCGTTAATACACTGAGAATGAAAAGGAATATATTAAATGCTTAATTCATCGGAATTTTTCTTGTAAAATTAATCAAAAAAATTTGACGGCCTTTACTATTTATTTTAAAGATTGATTTTTTTGTCATGGCTGTATGCAGAGATTACATAAGTATTTCCTTTAATTTAAAGAGCAGAAAATACAGAAAAAAATGATCAAATTTCTTACTAAAATTTGTTAAATTTGACAATTATCACAAGGAAGTTGTGTTGAAAAAGTAAAAGCAAATTTTTAAAGCTAAAATTGCCGTGTAAAAACTTTCATGGTACCTTTCCCAAACGCTCCACCCCATTCGGCTCCAAATCTAGAGCTGAAGTTAATGCTGTAAAACCACTGGCATCGCAAAACATCTGCAAAAAAATTTTTTATTAAAATGGTTGAAAAAAAGAGTAAAGAAACAGAAATTATTTTGGCATCATAATTTTATTAAATTTGTTCTTTAGTTGTTTAAAGTCAGTATCCAAGTAAATAGCGTTGCTAGAAAATTTAAGTTTATTTCAAAGCATATTAATATTTTGCTTTTAAAAGAATTATTGCCTCAAGGTATGGTACTTTATGATTATTTTACTAGCGAAGGCTTCAATTTTGCAAAGATTTTCTTTGAATTTCTCACTTAAAAAGAAAGAAACGACGCAACTTAATTGCTGAAAATACGCTTAAAAGGAATCCTTTTAATATTTGAATAGGCAATTTGATTGACAGAAAAATAATAAAAGAAGCAAGAATTTGAAAAATGGATTTTTTAGGAAAAAAACCCTATTATTAGAGAAACAAAGAATTTCACGGGATTTTAACGCACCACTGCGGCGTCAAATTCTTCAATTTTTATATCAAAATCATCAGAATGGTGTATCCTTTTGTCAGCAATAGCTTCCAGTATTGTGCGAGGAGCAAAACAAGAAAATTTTGCCACGTCGTAAGATACTTCTTGTGTTTCATCCGTCCGTTGCAAAAACTTTTTTATTCTTCTTAATTTGGTGGTATTGGTAGCTTCTATCAATTTTCTTTCGCACTGCACGCTTAGCCACCTCCAGTCATGTGTAATAGATTGGCTACCAGTGTACTTACTATCCTGAGAAATTAAGACATAATTTTTTTTGAAAATATACAATTGGATGTCTCCGGCCAAAAAAATCAGGTCCGTAAAAGTCAAATTTTTAAAGCTTTGATCACCTTAAATCTCAAAAACTTTTTTGACTTGTTCGAGATTGTTACCTTCATGTACATAGTTTAGGGTTAAAAAAATAAAAACTCAAAAAAACAAAAGTAAGAAAATATTTGATGTGATAGAATAATGGTAGAAAAACATGAAACAGGCCTTTCATGAAGCTTAATCAAATTTGTAGCACATAAGAATACAGTCACTTAAGCGCTTGAAAAATTAAAAAAAACAGAGAAATATTTTTAAAATGAAAATTAAACTACTTCTATCTACCCAATTTTTATAAAAACTTTTTGTTTAACTCCCGATAAATGATAATTTTTTTATCAAAATTTTATAGTAATTCTCGTGTTATAAAAAAGCAGAAAGATACCATATTTGTTGTCTTTTAGCTTCAAATAATTGTCAATTTTTTCTTAGTTTTCGGAGCTTAAGCGTCAAAGCTGATCTCCGCACAGATCTTAATTAGTGCACCAATAAGCAGCTTGAATTTTATCGCCAAAGTGGGTCTCAGGTCACAACTTTCCTTTAGTTGCTTAAGTTTTTTTATTCATATCAATGCGACGAAAAGCTTATTGCTCTATAAATTCTCGTTGAAATTTTTGACCTGTAGCAGCAAGTGTGCTATTTATAATTTAACTTTGTTTTAACGTAGGAAAGACTGTCTCGGTGACTAAAAAGTAATTTTTCCGAAGGAAGGCTTTCTTTAAATCGCACAATATTGTATAAAGTCATTCAAGGAGGCATAAACTTATGCAAAATATACCCTAAGTTTTAGTTATTGACTCAACAAAATTCTTACAATTCCCATCTTTTCTATTATATTTGTTTTAATTTTCTAACTACCCTCCTAAGAAAAAAAATTTTGCTTTTCTTCCTGCCTCTGTCTCGTAAAGAAGTATATTACACTTGAGCTGCCTTTCCTAAAATGCTATCTAGGTTAGTGTAATGAAGTCTAGCAATACATTGCACTAAGAGATTTTTTTTGGTAAATTAAAGATAAATAAAACCATAAAGATGACGGAGGGAAAACGGCATCTCCTTCTTGCTGCAATTTCTTGTCATAGGCAAGAAAAGCTGCATAAAATTGACCTACTTCAATAGTGCTCACTGAAGCTTTTAACTTTACTCAAGAAAACAAAAATAATTTCGAAATTCAAGCATCATCAATCTGTTTTCGTTCACGCCTATGATAAAATTATCACATATTGGTATTCTTGTGTAACAATATTGTTCTAACTAGGATTGTATGCCTGAGGCTATAAAGTGATCCGTAGTCATCATAAAAGAGAATTCGTGCATCCAGCACATTCTCTGTGCGTTTAGCTATGACTGCTACACAGGAGTGCATTATTATATCAAATGAGCGCCAACAGGCTATTCTATTATATGCTTTTTCTTACGCTGCTAGTGGCTCTTTTTTAAGGAAACAAATGACTACAGTTTCATCTATGAGCTATTAATATATATGCAATGACGTTAAAAAATTAATGGCTCAAGTATTCTTTTTTCTCACCCACTTAAGGAATATATCATTAGTTGCTCGGTTCCTCCTAGCTCTATTGCCAGAGCATGCCATTCTATGGAGCCCACTTGCATATACTTGTTTGTTACGAAAAGAAAAAGTCTCCGTTAAAGCTGGGATGACTGAATTTAGCCCAAAATTCCTCTTTTCCCAAGTATTTTCTAGATTGATAATCGATTTTCTATAAGTTCAAATTTCTATACGCCGAAAAGCAGGGGCCCTCATGCTTCTGAATCAAGTTACTAACCGTAGTGTGCTAGCAGGTTCACCTTGAGCAAGCTTGCAACTATACAGAATCTCCAAAAAACCAATTGACCTGCAGCTACTTGGAAAAATTGTACCTTTTTTGGCTTTGCATACTCATTAATTTCACTATATACAACGGCGATATTAGCTCTAGCATTCGCCTATGATCTGTTTCCGATACCGTTTCAGTATTCCACGTGTATTAGTTGCTTATGTTTTGCTCATGGATGCCTAGCAATCAGAGGTATTAACAGTTTGCTTGTCGAGGTTCTTCCATTTTTCAAGGCCGCTACCATCATATAAGCATAGAGTTGAAAGCAAGGTATCCTCTTTAAGGCTTGTGGTAATGCCGGTGATCAGCTTTTCCGCGCTGTTCGAAACACATAAAGTTTGAGAATGGGTGAGAATAACGCGCTAGTTATGCGGCAGCAATTATGTGCTTCTAACCTTACTGTTGCTCCCATTATTTTGAAGGCGTTTTAGACCGTAGTTATGGGTTAAAAAGGAATTTCCAAAATGCAGATTTTCCTGTTGTAAAACCATTATTGCACACCAGAGTCATGCTGCAATATCTACATGGGCTGAATGAGCACGCAGGCATGCAGTTTTTTTAACTCGTAGATAGCAAGTTAGCTTATAATAAATGAAGCATTAATTTTTATATTTATTCTGATAAGTCTATAGGCGTTATATCACTCTTGCCTACGATGCAATATGAGTCTTGCATTAGGCTACCACAAACAGCCAACTTCTGCAAAAATGGTGCAATTACATCGCTCAGACAAATTAACTCACAAGCTGATGAGCTATTGGTAATAATGGGCTTTCCGAGCCGCATACTACACTTAGTACTCTTCCACCTGTTTGCGTGATGAAAAAATTTATAGTGAAAACAGGGTGCTCATAAGCAAGGAACTCTTCCCTAAAGTTTGCTAGGAGCCAGATGGTTGATAAGAGCAAAACTCAGCAGCCATTGTCCTTCCAATAGATTCCATGCCGCAACACGTTATTCCCGTAAGAGGAAGCGACGCTTTTGGTACATACTACTTTATCACCAGATAATAGTACTGCTAGTATGCTTTTAGACGACTAGCTAAATACCCTATTTACGAACCAGTTTCGCATCTTAGCCTAGCGCTCTCTACCGGTAAGGTAAGCCTAGATAATCCTTCAAGGCTGATTTCACGTGTTCAGCAGATGGTTAAAACTAGCGAGCGACCAATACATGCGTTGGATACCATTTTTTATAACCGCAAGGCAAGGCTACCAAACTAGTTTTCTATTATTTCATCTCCATTTCACATTATTATTTGAGATGTTAAGTGAAGGAAAAATGATGGATTACACGCTTAAATATACACAGTAGCAGTGAAGCATATTAGATTCACTAGAACAAAACAGTGGGAGCTTTTTTTACCTCAAAAGAAAGAACAAAATTACGCCAAAAAAAATTTTGTCCCGAGTTCCAAAGCACTTGAATGGTAGCCTATATGTCCACACGTAAAAAGCGGATAAAAAAACCTATTGAAGTTTGAGGAGTCAGCTGCTTGGTTATACTGAGGAGGCATGACCAGCCTCCATGTAGACGTATTGATGTAAAACCTGCATTTCCTATATCCCAGTGAAAAAATTGGGCATAGCGTGCTAATGCGGGAACCTTGATTGCTTATCACCCGGCGCATTACCCCAGATCTTTTCACATCTTCATACGGTACTTCATGCTTCGCAGATTTTATTAGCCTTCTAGGTCAACGTTGCCTTGTTTAGATGCATTCGAAAAATGGCTAAAAGAAAGATAGCGACAAAATTTACCTAAAAATTAAGCCTTCCTCAAAAATTTCTGCCAACCCGTTGAAACACATGTTTGTATGCTCGTGAAATCAGATGTACTTCGCAATAAAGCATAAGTCTAAACTCAGCTTTTTTAAATTAAGGTGATGCTTTTCTAATACATCATACTTTGGAAATACTTGCTTTCTGGTTCAGCTTTTGAATCTGATAGCTTTATCAGGAGTGTTCCGTACGTAGTCAGACATCCAGCACTAGCATATTGTTAGCCTATCATTCTGTAGCTTCAGCTTAACCTTCCCTTGTTCAAGTTGTCATTCTATTCATCTACGTAATGTTTCGAGAAACTGCAAGTATTTGGCTACCCCTCCACTTTTCTGCGCCTTGGAAAAACCTAGTTGAAGCTAAAATTGCGTATGATGCTTTTGAAAGTATCATAGCCAAGTGCTCAATGATAAATTACATTTAAAAAGCCTGAACCAAATAGGTTTGCTCGCAGTTCCATCAAGGTGCAGATTCAATATAACTCTGCCTTGAATGCACTCCTTGGCGAAATAAAACTATTCCGATTATCTGATATATTCGGACTGTAGAAAAATATATCGAACCACGAATGGCATCTGTCAGGATTTAAACGTCATGGGCAAATAAAATTTCTTCGAGGATATGAATGCATTATCTAATCATAGAAGGGACAAAATTATACGTTTGCTCAAATTATCGGACCTACATTTGAGCATGCTACACCTGTTATATGCTTAAATTTAACAGCTTTGAAGCCGCTGAGTAACCCTAATGTAGTATCACAACAACTTGACGATGCAGTTCATCCAATGCAGTACTATTAGTAAGCTAGTAATTTCGTAAACAAGCATATGATGAGCACAGGAGATACATATCCCGTACCCCTTCCTCCATCCAGTAGTAGGACAAGCACATGTAACGCACCATGATAGCTGGAAGCCAAACTTCACGAAAAAGGACCAAACATTGTGCTCTACCCTGCTTTGCATGCATTGTTGCAAGTCGATAATTTGCTACTTTTATCGGTCAAGTTACCAATTCATAACGGACTAGTGACTACCAAACAACCTGAAATTCCAAACTCTCAAAATGGCAAATATTATCGCTCAATAGGTTTATTATATCTAGAAAGGCAAGTGAAAAAAGGAACGGAAGTAGGACATGTATTTTTGTTATTTGCTTGGTTTTATTAGATGATTTAAATGAAACTATATATATTGGAAACAAAAAATAAGGCGTTTGCACGTCTGTAAATCAGGTTCCTTAGCTGTATCAAAATTGGTAGCATAAATATCATTAAGAACATTTGCAGCAATACTACAAACGGTCATAGGCGATACCGATTTTGCAAGAGTTGTTAGCTCTTAAATAGGCTTTTCTAGGAAAAAAAAAATCTTCTGCTCTCATTTGGGAAAAAATGCATGTAGAATCTTATTGCAGCATCAAATAATAAAGACAATGAGTTGTCAGCAAATTTTAGAGGAGCCACTGCTCGTTCTAGTATAATATCCATTCTGAGCACAGGGAATAGTCAAGTTGCCATCATCACCAGAACCTCAACAGATGATAGTCCGCTAAAGTTACTATTTCCATACTCTAGACTAAGCTTCTACATCGGAGCAGGTAACAAAATACTTGTCTTAGCGGGTTTCCAGTAAGCCAAAAAGTTTGACATCGTGGCTGAGGAATACCTAATTACGAATCCATAAAAAAAGAGTGCATAATCTAATAATAATGGCTACTCCAACAAGCTGTAATGATATGTCCTAGAATGATGCAATAGCTGCTTGCTACCCCAGATGATCTTCCCGACATTACGGGTTGATTGCACTCAATATATGCGTGAGCTGTGCAGATTTTCGGTAGGGTTCAGCTGGTAGTGCTGCTAGTTTGAAAAATTCTAAATGTAGAAGAAACTGATAAGCTTTATTCACTGCTGCTGAACGCTCTTTTACCTTTATGTGCCTACCCATCTATTGCTTCTCGTCTAATGCAAGGTCAATTAACGTCGGAAAACTAGCTTCTATAGAAAATGAACATGCCACCATCACTGTGGCAGCTCTCCAAATTCCCAGACCTGGGGAAGGAAAACTAACAGCACTCCGCTACTTGAATGGAGCTGTTAATTTGGTAAGGCACGGATAATCGGGTGCGACCCTTGGTCACGCCGTCACCGGGATGCTGCTGTTCCTTCATGCTGCGCCTACTGCCCTAATTAAGGCCTGACAATAGCTAGGATGCTGACTGCTTTCTTCAATTGCAATATTCATGCTTCTCGCACCTTTTTTTTCTGCTAGGATCCAGTGTTGAGGGAGGCTCAAGGTGTACAAACCCACCAGCTGTAAATCAAAAAAGTCTACACACCAATCCACAACCCCCGTAGTGAGTGAACCCTGTAAAGTGGGTGGCCCATCAATGTACTTCTTCAGTTCTTCAAAACCCGCGCGCGGTTCACCGCTGTTCAAGGCATAGAAGGACGCTTTCTCCAGTGTGAAGTTTTTCGAAACTTCTCTTGCTTTTATCAAGCTTTATACCGATTCACTAATTTATATTAAGTTTATGCACATTTCCTGATTATGATAGTCTTATGACCTGAGTCACAAGCTCATGCAATGTTTGAGGCGGTCCTATTGATCAGCGTGAAATAAATTTTTGTTTGCATATTTTGTGCTCGGCTCCTCCTTGTCTATTTTAAGCAAGCTAATTTCAACATAAGCTATCTTTCTTTAGCGGTAGGTACACTAATTGAGCCATTGACTGGCACAAATTTTGGGCTAAAGAGACGTTCAGTATGACTAGCCCCAAGGTGTCATCCGCAGCCGGTGTGCAGAAGGACCTGGATGTGGAGATAACGTTGCAGGATCAGACTAACATATGCCGTTTTAGCAGTCTTACTTCAAAGGTCTCTGAATTGACGGTCCTACAGACTGCTCTTGAAGCTGAGATTTCTTCTCTGGATGATGCAGAGGAGGAAGCCACTGTAGTTATGGAAGATGACGGCATCCTTATCAAGATTGGTACTTCAATTATTGCTTCATAGATCCAAATTTCATGTCACCCCAGTTAATTCGATCTAAAACTTCTTTGTGCATTCATCAGATGCGTTTATACGAATCATGCCATACAATTTTAATGGACAATACATTGTACACATGATTTCTATCTACTATTTTCGTCATGTCCACATGTGAAAAGTTCTTGCTATAGAACCATAAATTGTGTATAGTTGCAAATTAGTTTATGCTAATGAATATGATGGACCTCGCCTTTTCTGTGCCCCTGTTTGGACGGTGGATTTAGCAACACGGATATCTCTGTATATTTCATCCACTACTGATCCTCAGAGGCTGTCCAAAAGTTTCTACTAGAATTTCCAATCAATAACTAATATAAGATTATCTTACTAAAAGGAAATAGTATCAATTCTATGTATAGACAGTCTGTAAAATCTTATACGACTTTTTAGGTTTTGCTTTTACTGCTTCAGAATATAAAAATTTTTGAGATTATGTTATGTTTTGTTAGAAAAATAATATTATGGTATTAATGTATAAAATATTGATATAATTTCTGTTATTAAATAAAATTTTTAGTTTTTCAATTCCTAATATTTTTCATGCTTATTTAGTGATGCATAGCTTAAACCAGTGTTTGGGATTACATTAAATTGATGCTTGTGGGTAAAATTATGAATGGTGCAATACAGTCTGAGGTAACGTCAACGCAATCAGATTTTAGATTTTCACATGATACCTCTTCGCAAATGAACTTTTCTTAAATTTTTCATCCTCTCCTTTATGCAACAAGTTTTTTTTATGGTACAATTTGAACTTTTGTTAGGCTGGTAAAGTATGAAATGTTATTAGCGTGAGAAAATTTAGTGGTAGAAGACTCTGTAAATATCTTCTGTTTGGCTTCAACCTACACCATCTTATTTTCTGGCCATTTCTATGTGAAGATAAATGCAGGTTCATGATTCAAAAGTTGAAAATGATGCTACTCATATCTGCAGCCACTGCTTTCTTCTTTATTCATGCTTATTTATGATTTTGGCTTGCTTTTTTTTATCCTATACTTTTTTCTTGCGATGATTTTTCGTGGAGATGGTAAAGTATAATTTCAATGTTTTTGCTTGCACGGAACATTTTTATGATAATTCAGGGCAGTCCTTTATGGCAAGCCAGCAGGAGACAGTTTTGGACTTCATTGAAAACGAAAAGCTAAGGAAGGCTAACAAGTTGGAGGAAACCAAAATGAAGCTTTTTGAGTTAGCCAATGAGATAAGCTCCCTTAAAGCTGTCTTGTACGCGAATCTTGGGCAAAGAATCAATCTGGAGAGATAAGGTCGCTCAGGGAATGAAAGAGAGAATATGCCACTCTGGTTTGTTCTACATCAATTGGAAGGCTTACTTTCTCGGCTAAGGGCGAGAATCTGAAGCAGATAATTTCTTTGGAATTCCTTAATTAATCTTTAGAAGCTGGTTATGCATTTGTTAACGTTAAGCTCTAGAAAGAGCGCTATTGTTATATAGAGCTGTTTTAAGTGGCTCAGCCCTTAACCGTATATCCAACGGTTAAGCTTCACACAATACTTTCAATTTATGAGCTTTTCTGTTTTTATCCTTGCATAATATTGGACACTCTCTGGAGTGCTTTGAAGACAAGATAAATTTTTTTTTAGGTTTTACTCTTCGTGGATATTTCTGGAGTATCGTGGCTATAACTGCTTCAACTACCATAAATTCTTCGCTTGATTTTGTGCTATTTACGAGGCTAGTATGCACTGCACGCTGATTTCAGTTGCACGTTAGCCTCCTGTGTGACGTTGAGTTCTTCCACATAACCGACAAGTTACTGTGTGTGAGTCCTGGAATTATAATTCCCAATTCTCAGCGGTATTGAGTTTGTCTTGTGTGCATAACAAAAGCCATTTTGAAGAGTCGCGGGTTATTTCATATTCTGTGTACACAGTTTTTAGTGTTTTTTGAACATCTTTTTTTTTCCTACGTGAAGTTTCGGGAAATAGTGAGGGTCGCTCTATTAAAGGGGGTGAGTATTCGAAATGTCGGGATGGATGTCATTCGATGCGCAAGCAATTATGGATTGTCTAATAGGTAGCATATACTAGCTGGCATGTTTCTCAGGCTAAGATATGACTCACTCTATGTTAATAAAGAGGAATTACCCTTTGTTTAGTCTGCTGTCCGATTAATTTCGCCCCGGACCTGAAAAACCCTCCTACAAAAGATTTAATATAAAATTTGTCTAAATCACTAGCAAAGGCAAATATACTGCATGATAGCAAGGCAGGTAGAGTGTTTCCTAACTAGTTTGAGGTTTTGTACTGATCAAAGTAAATTATTTCAGGTATTTCTCTAATGTTCCTACTTCAATGAGTGCTATTCGGTGCACTAAAAGTAACAAAATAACACTATTATTAAAGGGACTCTACTGATGACAAAATGCGTTCTTTCCTACATTGCTAGCTGCTATCTATTATTTATATTTAAATTAATGCTGGCCTCTTCCTGTTGGGCTACGAATTAGATAATTTTTTGTCCCCTTTCCAACTCGTTTAAATTATAAAATGAGGAATGTACACGTTTCTGTCCTCACTAACTTATGCGTACATTCCATTGAAGGATAAGTATCTCTATCATTGGGTATCTTATATTTATCGGCGGAACTGGTTAATTTCAAACTCTGGCGTAGATATCTATCATGAAATTTTCACACGTTTCAGCAGAAGTTATGATTGTACTTGCTTCCGATAGGTGCCTGTCTTTTTGATTTTTCAAGGTATTCCCTAATGTGTTCACCTCTTGCAGGTTTTTGGAATAACCATTAACTCACTCTTGCGCCGACTTGCCTCAAAAGAAGCAAAGGTTCATCCGTAACCGTGCTTCCTTTTTGTAGTAGCAACTTTCTCACGATTTTAGCAACAAAATAAGTGACTGGTATAGAATTGACTCACCACATCAGAGGAAATGTTTATATTGTCTTAATTGGTAAAAGTTTGATTGTAAAACAGGAGTCTAGAGCAGCAGCGCATATTATGTTCTCTCTGCCTCGCTGCTTTGTGAGCAACTTCCAGCGGTACAGCGCGAGAGAACCAACAAAAATTTAGCGGCAGAAAGTGTCATGAATGTGCACTTCATGTATAACTGCGTGTAGTAGCGTCCTTAAGAACAATGTTAGTTTAAGTTACAGCTAGTGCTCCTGGCTAATAACAATGCAAAGACGATGAATCGTAGGGCTACTTTAGCTTCAGGAGAGGGTAATCTGGGCTGTTCGCCGTATTACAGTCGTGTTTTGATGTGTCTTCGCTTATCTTAGGACTAACCCAAAAAAATGAACTTCCTTTAAACTTGATTTTGATAGCACCAATAAGAATACCTGCGCGCCGACTGAGTTTCAGACGAGTGGATTCTCTCTAGCTGCTTACTTAGCAGAACTTGAAAGCTGCTATCGCAGCGATCGAGGAAGCCCGGTGGAAATGGTGGCATACGATGATTGAGGGCTACTGAGTGATTGCAGCTCGGGAATTATAAAATTCTGCCTATCTGCCCTTGGTAGCACTACCCAATTTAGCAGCCGCAGGTATTCGTTTCTTGCTTTCTAACTAGGGACTGATAAAAAAATTCGGACAGCAAATGAGCATTTCGAAAAGGCAAATCTGGCTAATGGGTATTGAAATCCTAAAAATATGTACTCTTTCTGCTTGAAAAAAAAAGCGAGGAGAAGTTTTTCAGGGTCGTCAGACTGCTATGAAGTGGTCCTGCTAGAGTATTTTAGCGCAAGAATACTGCGTGAATAGGTTCTCATCTGTGGTGAAACTAGCTTTTATTAAGAAAGTATAAGCTAAGATTCATCAGTACCACAAAATATACACAGGATCTACTTAGTGTAGCGCATCGGCCGTGTGATATGGTATAATACAGACAAGGAATTTCCTGCTACAACACGATTGAGAGGTACCGCTGATGAATGCAGGATTCATCGCTTCCCGCAGGCCTTGGAAGGAGAAGGAAAAGTTGCCATACAACGGTGTAACTATTTCTCAAAGAAGTTATAAGTAATTATAAATTTAAAAGTGCGGAGCTTGCAAAGAGAAATTATTCCGAGAGGAAACACCTTTAGGCGTCGCAATTTTCATTGATTGGCATGAGTAATGTTCCATAGCCCATGCTGAAGTATAATAGAGCACTTCTTGGGTATCATTTGATGTATCATTCTTCGTATAGCCAAGAATTTTTAGACTAATAACCTTTTTTGATATTATAGCCATGAGGAAATTCATTTGGAGGAGAGCTTAGCGCGGGGAGAAATTTGGGTGTACACATGACAAACTGAAAAATTGGTATTGAGTAGCGGCCATCAAGTAAAGAAGCACTATGAACTACTTCATAGGGATCATCCATTATAAGTGGAAGGACATAAAATCAGCGAGCCATCAGCATGAAGGCATAGAATGGGTAGAGGCGGTCCGACAAATCAAAATAGCAGCAAGGGTACATCATGACACCTTGGTAACAGCGAGAATTGACAAAGACGGTTCAATAAGGTGGCAGCGGCAACAAACTATTACACATGGACAGTCCCAAAGTTTTCTCTAGTTTAGACTGGATTTTGAAATAATTTCTGCAAGCCTTTATATTAGCTGCGTAGTCTGAAGATGAGTTCTTTTGTAAAATGCAAATATTGCCAGCTTAGCTTTATAGCACGTACGATAATGTCTTTCCTAAATTACAAAAGATAATCACTGGGGAATTATCAGAAAATTTCTAGTATAGACTGAAACACAACGCGATAACGCATTAAATATTAAGATTCACGGGTAGGGGCGCTTGCTGCAAATTTCCCATGAAAACCCTCCAAAAAAAAGGGATCAATAATTGCTGAATTGCATCCAAATTATTTGCGTGCTTCCTCTGGCATCCACGATGGAAAAGAGCAACGGGCAATTCTTACTGCTGCTCTTTTCCAAACTAGGCTTATCAGAATAGCGCATTACTATTGTGGACCTCTGCACTTACATGTTTTTAACGCCGATAATGATAGTGATCACCCCTGCAAGCAGCGATTTACAAACAAAAATAACACACACTCAGAAATGAATTAAACTTGCAAAAAATCTTGGTACTTTTCAATCTTAAATTTTAATGTGATTTCATAACGTAATAAACAAGTTCTCTTCTTGCGCATCACTCAAACAGCTAAATTACGCACAAACATTGTATTGACCGGTTTAGCAGGTTGCACCGAATATGGCAATTTATCAAGCTTATTCGGCAAAGGCATTTTTTTCCTTTTGCCAGTAACAGAAAGATCAGCTATAATAAAATCTAGTGTATTAGCTTTTAAGGAAGGTATCCAAGACTGAAAATCTAAATTTTTTTACCTAGTATATCTGGTATAAAATGAATTGCACTGCATTTCAACAGGATGCAATGAGTATGGCAGTTTATCAAGCTTATTTAGCAAACACCGAATATTCCAATTTACCGTAGGACCTGGAAATTATTCCATGAATAAACTTGCGAGTGTAGACAATAACACACATGTCAAACAACGGGTAATCTAATTTTTTTCTAATTAAACTATGAGCAAAGAAATTTTTCCTAGCGAAAGCTATCTAGTAAGTTAAGCTGATATTGGTCAAAGCCTCTAAAGCATGAGGAGAGTGTATGTTCACCATGAAAAGTATAGAATAAGCTCGTTCTGGAAAGAATTTTCAAGCACTTTATTCACCTGTAAAAATTGCCCCTGCCTCTTCCACGAGTGTTAGGCCCCCTCTGGCTCCACTTTGGCTCATTGGAAGCTTCACCCATAAACCTAGCATAGTCGCTGGTGAAATTTCTTTGCCCGGGAGCTAAATTATTATCATACCGCACTTGATGGCCCATATAATTATCTCGGGGAGGGAAGGAGGGTGGACGAGGTTGACTTTTTGGAGTCTCATAATATTGCATCCCCTTCTGTTGAGCGAACCCACTAAAAACACCAAAAAATAGCGTGAAAATATGTGTACCAAAAGAGCATTTGTCAAGATAAAGAAGCTTTCACACACACCGACAAAAAGGCCGGCAGTAAAATCTTCAATATGGATCCAAAGACTGAAAGAAAAGCACTAAAAAAGCTCACACACCATGGATTATTCAAGATTCACCTCATACACACAATGGATTATTCAAGATGCACTTGACACGCACAAGGGATTATTGAAAATGCACACACACATTATTCAAAACATAAAATCTTCAACGTGGACTTCACACACAAGGGATTATTAAAAATGCACACAGACACACACACATTTTTATTCAATACACACACAATATTGAAAACACAGTCTTCAACATGCATTTCACACAAGGGATTATTGAAAAAATGATATCAAGAGGGCTTTATCGTTGCCATGGAGAATAGCATTAGCCTCAGCCTTCTCAGAAAACGCAATGAAAATTTAGGGAAAAGTTTAAAAAGCAGGTAATTTCCTGAAGAAATCTTTTCTGAAAACTATACACACAATATCATAAATTATGAGGTTTTATTCAAAAATTCAAGCAAGCAGGCTTTATTGCTTTCCAAGAGCTTCTTTCCATAATAAAGAAAACTACGTACAAAAATCGTAGCAGCTAAGTAAAGAATCTCTTAATACTTCAGTTTTCCATTTTATTACAGAGCAATACAGCACAACTTTCTTACTGATACTCCATCATAGCAGCATTGTTAAGAGTAGGATTTCAATTACTCAGTGGATGAAGCACAGTGGTGAGTTTATCCAACTGCGATGAAAGCCAAAACTTTCGCTTGCTACTTTGTTTGATTCGTTCTAAATCATGCAACAGCGTTTTTCCACGAAGTTTATCATATCTTCACTGCTCTGCCATTTTCCATCGTTTTAAATCATCTTTTTCTTCTTTATCTTTGTCTTCTTTATCTTTATCTTCTTCTTCTTCTTGCTCACTATTGCAGCCTTTAATTCTTCGATTTCATTATCATGTCCTAAGTTAGTGGTCCCATTACCTTCATACTGCTAGTACCAGAAGAAGATTCCACACACAAAAAATCTAAAACGCATTATGTGATGCTCAAGAAAAGACCAAGCCGGAAGATACTCCTCCTAAATCAACATGCTCTTTGTTCATTGAAAAGGCTACTTGTACATACAGGCTCATCACAAGCATCTATCCCCAGTAAAGCAGCGAGAAAGCTGCGTATTTTCATATATTCCAGGTCAAAAAGTGTAGTAGTATGAAAAAAGTTTGAAGAAAACTAGATGTCAATGCCATTACTTCAAGAAGTTTCATGAAATAGTAAATCTTCGTGAGTAGACGAAAATGCGATGATTTTCGTTGCTTTTGATGGGAAGCACACACACCCACAGTTACTTACAAATGCCCTAGGGGGCCAAAAATACCAACGTATACACAGGTAATCATGCGTACAAAAGGTAATTTCGACAGCAAAATATTTTAAACATCTTTCAATCGACTTAGCATGAGACTTTAATACAATAAATGACTTGAATAAAGTTGTCGGACAGAAACAAAATGTTTACCATCAATTTTGAAAGATATTGAAGATGGTAGAACACAAAGGATATTTATATCAGCAGAAAAAAAAGCGATCTTGGCATTTGCTTTCAGTGTAGTCTGGGAAGCTCTAACCCTCTGAAGATATGCCGACATGTACTTGTGTAGCTCCACACACATATTATTAGAGTAGGCAAGCAGAAAAATGCTTATTCGCCGTTAAGGCAGCGTTAATACATCATACTTACGCCCCAAATACACAATATTATACGATATCAAAACGAATGGAAAATTAAGCTTAACAACCTGTTGAAGTTTCCGCCTCTTCCTTGCTCTCTACCACCGCCTGATTTTTGACGAAGAGCGATATTCGCCTAAAATTAGTAGCAAAAACACACTGAATACACAGAACTTTGCGGCCAATCTCAAACACCTTCTATAAGTCGAAGCATTTTCCGGAAAAAAACCGTTTATTCATTGCAAATTTGCAGCGAATTCGATATAATGGCACAGTGAAGCATCCCAACATATACTAACTTCATACTGCTATTAAGGCAAAAACTGAGCATATAGCACACAAAAGTATAGTTTTCATCAGTCTTCATCGCACACACACAGAGGAGGAAATTTCACATTTAATAGCTTAATTTGATATATTGAAGAGGCCAAAAAAAACATGCATTACAGTATACTATCACCACGTAAAGGACGGCAAGAACGCGGCTAGATACACACGAAAAGGTTCATCAATTGTTATCGCAGACAGAGCGAAAAAACAAGAAAAAATGCAAGTCTTTATTCGAGAAAAGCACAAAAATTGGTAAGCAGGAAGGCAGCGCTAAATACGAAAGTGGCACACACACGAAAGATGTGCAAAATATACAGAAAAAATTAAAGTTTTTGGGAATACAGCGAAATTGCTTTTAGCTACAGTATATGCCTCCGTGCAAAATAGTCAAATCCGTGGTTATGATAAGACGCATAGTTGCCCCGAAAGCATAGAAAGTTTTTTTCAAAACCTCAATCTTATGCTTGAATAGATGTTGAAATACGTACAAAATTGCTTGCAAGATTGTGCAAACATTGTATAGCATCAATCTTCAATAGAAGAGCTTTTTAAGGCTTAAAAGATCAATTTTCTGCCCCGGATGAGGCATAAAAAGTGGCAGAAAGATAAGTGCAAGTAACTTTGCTGCATATAATCGAACGAATCTCGTTATTAACGACGAAAAAAGCGATTTTAGTTGGTTAGCCTTCATACAGAAGGGCTTCTCAATATGTTTGAAAAGTAGACACACACACACAGATTGTGTACGCATGCAGATTGAGCGTGCATGCAGATTATACACACAACACACACGCACACAAAGAAATAAACACACAACGCACATATGCACACAAAACGCACATGCACACACACAACATGCATAAGTGACCGTCCTTCTGAAGTCAAAGGATAAAAATTTCACCCTCAGCAATACCATACACTATACTAACACCATTTATAAACCATAGTGCAAGGATGTTTGCACCAGAACGCATAAATCAGCAAAATAAATCATCAATAATACCATTCCTTCAATGCATGAAAATCAAGAAAAAAACTCGCACCTTTTCAACATCCTTCTTGATATCACGCTGCGTAAAATCCTCCACAATTCCCCCTCTAAAAGGTACCTAAAAAAAAGTCCATAGAATGCCTTTCAGTTTCTTAATACAGCAGGAATGAAACCAAAAACACTAGTAATTACTGAGAAAAGAATCTCCAAATAAATGCCTCTTTGCTCAAATAAAGCTCCAAAATTTCAAGTTATTCTTCAAAAATTCCCTCAATATGTCGTGCATAATCTTCCTCGAGGGCTGAGATCAAGCAGACACACACCAAAGACATGCAGGAGAGACCACCTATATTAAGGTGCTAACAAAACGCCTGCACACCAAGCCCCAAAAAAAAGAAAAATCCCTGCCCACAAAACCCCTAGAAACACTGAAATAGAGCAAAAAACCTCTCCTATAGTTAGCTTCTTGATTGGAGAACTCGACGGATTACTTGATGATATCCTATATTTAAAGCCACCCAAGGAAGCTCTGAGGATGAGAAATAGACCGTAAAAACAAGTATATATGCGTGTGTGTTAAACGGCGAAAATTCATATCTCTTTGTCGATTTTTCGCAGCGAAAGTTTTCCCAAAACCAGAGTAGGTGAATAACTTGCGAAAGAAGCCGCTAAAATGAAGGGGATGCTCGTTTTTGCAATCGAAAAACGAGAAAATTTGGGCAAATGCGTTTCTCTCTCGTTGGATTAAGCAGAGCTTGAAGATATTTCGACGTTTTCATAAGAAAAATCGAAATAGGATTTTGCCTATTCATCATTTTTGGACGAATTACTTCACCAAAAAATTGCGGCTAATCGAGCTTCAAACTTAATCATCCGGTACTGCCTCTTACAAATCAGTATATACAGAAGAATATCCAATATTTTTCAGTTTTTTTTTTTTGGCGACTTTTTGCCCTCTGTATTTTGAGAGATTTGGTACAAAAGATACCGTGTTCTCTGGAAAAAATCAGGGCATTATCTACAGTTCATACCAGTAGCTTACTAACTTAAGCTCTAAAGATTAATTAAACGAAGCAGATAAGCTTCTTGATGGCAATCTAACTAGCCTTAAAAAAAATGACGGAAAAAATTCGATTTTGAAGATGGATGGATTAAAAGGACTTGTTTTTCTACACTCAAAAAAATCTCCTGTTTGGGGGTTGCCCTGGAAGCATTTCTACTATTTCCCTCACCTGCTGGAATCCCCCCGACTAGAGCCCGAAGGCCCAATATAAAATGATGTTTCTATAGCTTAGCTACGCGAAGAAAAAGCGACAAAATCCCTTGAAAAAACGCCAAACAATGAAATTCTTCAGACGGCTTAATTAATCCCTACAAAAGCATGAAAGTCAAGCAATAATATAGTAAAAAAAGAGCATCCACACACACACAACTCTTGATCTTCAAGTAAACATTTTCATCCGGGTTCACACACACTAATTACAAAAATGAAACAGAGCTATCTTCCGGCAGAAAATGCAAGACAAAAAAACTAGTTTCGTCTCGTAGAAAAATTCGCCAGATTAACAAGTAAAAACGCAAAAAAACAAAAAAAGAGGCGAAAAACTTAGCTACTGTATCACTGCAAGCATGGCATACAGTCAATCAAATTTCATGGAGAGAAAGAGCCACACAATCACTAAATATCCTTTCCCAAAAAACCAGTTTTAAAAGAAGCTTCAAGCCAGCTCCAAAAGAAAAAGATAATTTTTCAAAAAAAAACGTGTATGAAGCAGGAAAGCGTCTATCGAAGTATCTACTTCACTGTTTTGAAGAGAACTCTCTCCTTCCAAAGCTCAGACCAAAAGAAATATGATGAAAAAGCAGTATACTTTAAATGGTTTCTAGGGGAGGATGCGTACGCCAGCAAAGTAGGCAAAACATCTTGAGAATGAAGATAAGAAGTAGTAGCTTTTTTTCAATGAGTATGAGAAAGAAGCAGCCCCTCAAAGTCGCAATCAGCGAAGGAGACAAGCAAATTTATCGAGAAAAAAAATTAAACTACTGAGAGATAAAGCAGTATTTCCGATATATATAAAATGCTGAAATCCAGAAAAAAACATCACATAAAACAATGCCTATTTCACACACACGTATAACGAAGGAAAGATACTCTACTTTTTTAAGCCGATAACGATAAGATTTGCTAATTAAATGCCTCTCGCGAACGAAAATCAGGGGAAAATTACAATAAATTTCTTGAATTTCATCAAAAAAGACTTCATATGGAAGCTTAAATGAAGAAGTAAGAAAGCAAATATATATATATCAAAAGAAATTTCAATTTATTAAAAGCGTTTGAAAGTGTTTGAAACGTCCACCATGGCATACCAATGAGCAGCTGAAGAAGAGATATAAACAGAATAAAGGCGTAGAGCTGTCTTAAAACCAGGAAAAAATCATCTTCTTCTGTGGCCATACAGAAATAATGCTATTCTTGATAATAATAACACATCAACGGGGAGCCCTATTAAACACACACACACACACACACACACACACAAACTGCTCTTAAACTTAAAAAGCTCGACGGTAGTCGAGAACTAGCATGCTTCGCATTGCATATATACCTTCATACACACACAAATTTTTACCGTTTCATCGTATACATCCTCACAGAAGCAGCCAATGGAGAAGAATTGGGATGTTATCAACTAGAAGGAGGTAGAACTCCCTATAAATATACATATATATTACTAAAAAACCTAGTTTTATGCATTAATAAAATTCTTATTTTTATCAAAATTCAGCCTTTTTTTAAAGACTAAAATTTGATAATTAAATCTCTACAAATTTCCTCCAACACACAAAATCTGCTTCATTTTTTCCAATGAAATTTGGAGAAAATCGCGAGAAATTATGATTTTATTGCCTCTACACCTCATTTTTACCTCTCTGGGGGTAGCATGATATTCCAAGTTAATACATCGTGTCTTGCCAATTCATTAGTCCACTCAGAGGTAGAATCAATGAGTTTAGCAATTTCTTCTTCATTACCCTGCGTAAATTCAGAAATTCATTGTTCGTTGCTTTAAACTAAAAAACAGCGATTTCTACTCAAAATGTGAGTAAAATCTAGTGCTGGGGGGGTGGTGGTGGGTAGTGGTGGTGGGTGGTGGTGGAACTCCATAAATTTTGCTTTTTCGGGAGAGTGGGGAGGCACACCTCCTATCAGCTTAGAATGCGTAGTATTAAAGATATTTCAGAAACATGAGTGCAGTGCAGACGCTACACACACACGTCTTCAATACTCCCATTGGCTGAGGAGAAATAAATTTCAAACCACCCACTCACACTGCACGGATGGGGAGCACACAGGTGCGTATGTGGCGACGAGAAAAAGTGCAGAGAACGTTTCAGTGCGTGTGTTCTTTCAAGGATATTCTACTTCAGATAGAGATTGAAGGTATAACATGTACTACATACCAAAGCGGGTGCAAATTTACCTAGATTCATACACTCAGAAAGTGTGTGATGGAGAGATTTTTAACTCTAAACAAATTCGATTTTTGTCGTAAAGTCATTCACAGTGATTATACTAGAAAAATCTAATCCCTTCAAGAAGAAGGAAAGTAAGCATTTGAGCTGCCAAAGAGAGGATAAAAGCTTATCGAAAAAGCATGTCGAGACGTGCACACACAGAGACACATACACATACAGAGATACACACACACACACACACACACACTAGCTTCATCATTAGAAAATTTCACACACACGAACATTTTCTAGCAAAGAAAGACACTAAAAAGTATGAAAAAAGTCCTCAGTTATCCCTACCTTTATATAGTCAGAAAGAAGCATTGCATTTACTGTGATGTGCATTCGACGAAGTAAAATAACTCTGCGAAGATTATATTCCTCATTGTAGGCTTCCACTGCATATCGCACTGTATTCATTGTGTCTGAGTCTTCTGGAAGCTTCTCTGTCAAACTTCGTAATTTCTCAATCTTCTGCTCGCTAAGTTTATTGAGTTTCGCGAGGATCTAAAAGTCGAACAAAAAGGAAAAGAGTGCAGAATACGCGTATTCTGGTGTATTTATAAAGAAGAAGGAGAATTATGAGCTTCACTTTGAGGAGTAAAGCGACGAAAAGAAGGTGAAAATGAAGCAAAGTAGCTAAAACTGAACAAACGACGGGAGTAGATTGCAGTGGAAAAAATTTTACAACCTACTCAACAGAGGCGAAAAAAAATTGGCCAAATACAACCTTTACAGAACAACTATAAAAATCGCACAAAAATAAGCAAATCTTCTCTAAACACGCAGTTATTCTACAGCCAATACTATAACTCTGATTGCTAAAGCAGCAAAAAAACCGCTGCTAAGCAAGGCATTCATCGTCTTAAAGCCATGCCACAAATTATCCAAAAAAAGCGTGAAAAAAACCCCTAAAATTCCTCCCTATAAACTTCACAGAATGGAAATATCCAAACAAAACATACATCTTCATCAGAATTTCTACGCGCACAACACACGTTAAACTAGAAAAAATGCAAAATTATTCCCCAAAATCACCAAGAAAGCTTATCAAAGCCTTCAAAGACGAGGTTAAAACAAGAATTTTTCGCAGCTTAACTATCGTATATAGCAAAAGACAAAAATCTATCGCCTAGTAATATCAAAATCTCGTCAACATCAAATCACCTCCTGCAATATAGAGGCTGCATCTTCGGCTGTATTTTCATCGTAAAAAGCTCCCTCCCTGTGGCCTTCCGTAGGTGCAGAAATATCTTCGGGAAGAAGATGGTGGGAAGCCTCTTTAACAGGTTTATCATCATCCATCGGCTTCAGAAGCAGCTCTTCCACCAAATCACTCACTTTCTTCAAACCTTGAAAAAGTTCATTCTGCAGATCGAATGTCTGTTGGAGAATGCACAGAGCGTAGAGTGCACAAGAATGAAGACATCACCAACTTTACACTTGGAAATTTGCCTAGTGAAGCAAGAGAATGAGCGTTTGCTTTATTGAGTTGATCTAAGGGTGTATTTATATACATCGAATAGTTAAACACACACACAATTTCGTTTTGAGCAAATTTCACCCTATAATACGCATGGAATAGCTAAGTACACACACAATTTCGTTTCGAGAAAATTTCACCCTATTATATATAAAGCAGTCAAACACACACACACACACACACACACACACACAGAATACTCTTTTGTTTGAGTGAATTTTGCAACGTACTTACACCTAGTAAAAACGCAAACGAATACCAAAGCGATATTCAGCAATTCAAGCTAATCTCAGAAAATCAAATATAAAAGAGTGTGTGTGTGTGTGTGCGTGCAAGTCTGATTAAAAACACACACCAAAAAAAATCAATAAACACCTCCCCTGCACCTTGAAAAATCACACCTTCATGCCAAAAAAACATCAGATTACAGAAAATTAGATATTCCTAAAATCTCAAGAAGATTCAATGCATTAAATAACCAATTTATTGCTACAATGGCAAACATAAAAATAATTAAAACCGGAAAATATGCGAAAAAAATCCTTCTAATTGAAGGAAATAAAAAAAATAATCATTTTCTCCAAACTGCCGGAACCAAATTTCAAAAAAATAAAAGAAACTGCCTTTTACGCCTTGAAAAGATAAAACCTACGTGTGTGCAGCTAAAGTCAACAGAAGGAGTTGAAGATAGCAAGATTCAGCAAATTATATGCCAATTGTAGAGGATTTTTCTAGCGATTTATCAGTTTTAAGTCAAAATTACAGGTAAAAAGCTCAGAAAATCACACACTTTTTCATATATAAGGTGCAAGCAGATATTTCTTGCCTTAATGCTATTGAAGAAGCTGCATGCGAGAAGCGAGTTTCAACAAAAAAATACTTATTTTCAACTATAAGAGCGTTTTTTATCTCAACAATACAAGCAGAAGATGAAGCATTCAGAGCAACCCCATTACTACTTTGATAAATATATTGAAGAGACTTTCCTCCTTTCAAAAGAGCGAAAAATACAATTTTAAAGGGCAAAATTAATCGGGAATTTACATCTTTTAGAAAGTTGGAAAGTAGATATATAAATCAGCAGAATTGAGAGTGAATAACATCACCGGGCCTACATCATTCATACTATGTGTTGTGTGTGTGCGTGTGTGTGCGTGTGTGTGCGTGTGTGTGCGTGTGTGTGCGTGTGTGTGCGTGTGTGTGCGTGTGTGTGCGTGTGTGTGCGTGTGTCTTATTAATAGAAGCTTATTGAAGTCACGAAAGCTTTATTTCAACCGGTGCATTAGAGTATTAGCCTAAGTAAGACTTGTGTGTATAAAGAATAAAACTGCAATACGCAGGTCCTTAATTAAGCAGCTAAAGTCATCTCAGCCTTTTTCCTAAAATCTGCGATTAAGACATACAAACACACACACGCTGATTGGATCCGAGTCGCTTATGTGGGAGATGCACACACATGATCACACTCCCACAAACCCACACCCACAGACACACCAATTCGATCCGTGCCACTACTATATGATGAAAATGCTGTGCTAAACGCTAAGCATAGGATAAAACTGTGGTGTTTCACATCTAGTGAATAGTGCAGAATCATGAGTAGATATTGTAGAAGATCAATTTTCTCATCTTCATCTTGCGGTGTGTAGTTTATACACTGAAAAAAATACTGCATTTTCTCCACGAAGAAGAGATTTTAGGATATTCAATCTTTTTTCATAATAAGTGCTTATATATAAGCATTTTTTGCCATTCTTTCACACACTACCATTTTGCGAGAATTTTTTCAGCATTTCATCGTCATCAACTATCTACAGAACTTCATCATCATCGAAAAAAGGTTGCTGAAATCTCCATTTTTGTTGCTTACAATCTTTTGCTTGTCTGAATTCAACATAAGACTCTTGTTGAGCCTCTTCTTCTTCAACATACGACAGGTCATTAGATCGACGAGGCATTCATCTGAAAGTATAATCGAAAGAAAACTGTTTTTCGTACTCATTTCTCATTGAAAAATTCTTCTTCCTTCATCATTTGTGTGCTGCTACAAAAGAACTTCACACAGGCATTCAATGCGGGTAGTATCTGTAGTTCTTCCAGCTTTGCTACAGTTAAAAGCCTTTATAGACGTTTTTTCAATTGCTTCTCGAGAGATTGCGACTTCTTTAGGTTTAGTTTTGGTGTATTGGTGTGTGTGAAGAGTAGGTGATGGTGGGGGTGTTGGTTGGGGTGTTGGTTTGTGTGAAGATTAGGTGATAGTGGGGGTGCTGGTGTGTGTGCCGGTGTGTGTGCCGGTGTGTGTGCCGGTGTGTGTGCCGGTGTGTGTGCCGGTGTGTGTGCCGGTGTGTGTGCCGGTGTGTGTGCCGGTGTGTATCTTTTAAATCATGCTTCCTCCTTATCCATCAATAAGCAAAAGAAGAAAACCGCAAAAGGAAACTACTACGAAACGAATTTTAAACTATCAGATGCAGTGGAAAACCGCTGAATTCATCAAAATTTAAAGATAAAATATGAAGAAAAAGAATCAAATATGCTCAAAATCCTCCTAGAAATCACCAAAAAACTCACATTATCCGCTTGATATCATCCATGGAGGTTTACTCTTGAGCGAAGAAGATGCAGAGGGTTAAAATAGCAAACTATACACTCTGGAATTCTAATGTGTGTACTTAGAGCGAAATAACGAGAAATCTTTATCATCTTCATCCAATATGCATACCATTTCAATAGCTTCACCGAATGGTTTACCCAACACACTTATAAAACGATTTAGCTGAAAAAACTGCCAGCCAAGGAACACACAAGGTAGGTATTAGCATCATTATACTACTACAGATGAGGACTCTATCAAATCGCTTACCCCACCGGTGTAAAAACATGAAGTAAGGA
>JADHZB010001154.1:1070-22030 GCA_015657535.1 Nephromyces sp. MM_2019 | reverse complement strand
GTGTGTCGCTCTGCTTGTGAGTGTGCATCGATCTTTTTGTGCGTGTGTGTCGCTCTTTTTGCATGTGTGTCGATCTTTTCGCGTGTGTGTCGCTCCTTGTGAGTGTGTGCGTATTTCTTAGGCTAAAATCCAATAATAGCGACGAGATATGGCAATATTATATATTCAGCAAAGGCATGTCTTAATAAAGCAAACAACCTAGTTCACAGGAAACTAAACAGACAATAAAGTACACTCACGCGCCAAGGCTAGCCTGTTGGAATAAAGACTGAAGCAGGAAGCAGAGTCCAAATCAAACGGCAAAAGATATCCTAAGAAATAGAGAAAAACAGGTAGATATGAAGGGGTTAGCATCAATAGCAGTTAGACTAGCAATAAAACCCTAAAAAAGGAATAAGAAGAAGAAGAAGCAGAATTTTCTAGAAAGTGGAAGGAGAATTCCTAGAAAGAGGAAGGAAAATTTTCTAGAATGTGGAAGAAGAAGCAGGATTTCTAGAAATCGGAAGAAGGATAATGTTCTACGCACTCGCCCGCCTCCCAATGTAAGAGGATAATTTTTTCTTCAAAGAAAAACTCCTTTTTTTTGGCCATTTTCAGCGTCAATAAAACAAAAAGCAATACGCACACACAGTCCAAGTGTAGTTAAGAATATTTGAGGCCTCTTACTCCTCCATGTGTTTGTGCGTCTACTTGAGGCTCCTTTTTCCACGTGTATGTGCATGCATACCTGATGCTTCGTATGCCAAGTGTGTGCGTATATTTCAGCTCTCTAAACGGATATTCAAATAGAACTGAATAAAACATACATATACCCTCCCTTCTTCGCCTCAAATTAGTTTGAGGTCGTTGCTAAAAAATACATAGACACACACCATTTCACGAGAGACGTTACCCTAAGCGACTGCAGGAAAAAGCTTACCTCTGCTCTTCACATATTGAAGTAAAGCATCAGATAATGTCGGTACTTGCTCTGAAAAAACATTTTTCTCCTTAAAAGCTTCCAGAATCTCAGCACCCTCATTCTGCAGCATTATGGGATACTTGTGGATTTAAAGTGTCAAAAAAAAAGATACAAACAAAATCTGTTTTCACACACTGAAAAAATTGAGCAGAAAAAGTGCAGATCAAGCGAAGAATGAAAGGAAAAATGAAAAAACTGCAAAAATTCATAAAGCCAACTGTTTCAAGACTCTGCTACAAATTGAAGAGTATCAGCACACACCTTTTCAGCTCTTTCTAACAGCTATTTCTGGAAAATTAACTAAAAGTATCAAAGAATACCAAAAAAATTCCTAAAGTGGTGGCCAAGGCTATAATCAACAGCTTTTAACGTCAGCTTCAGCAGCTTCTCTTCTGGTAACACTTATATAGGATTTAAGCGATTTTACAAGCATTCCCTTTAATAAATCTAAGATCTCTTGATATTCATAAAAATGCAATTTCTTTGCCTCTTTAATTTGATTTCCTATAAATTCCATTTAGTAGGAAAGCCAATCGTGAAAACCAGCATATTTTTCATGAAAAATGCAGCTATTTGAGTATTGAAATATGCCTCTAACTGCTCTAAAAAAGCTTCCTTCAGCTAATCCTACTATATAAACCCAACTGCTTGCTCTCACTGACCTCTGTGCGTTTCAAAATCAAAAGCAAATAAACTCTGAAAAAACTATGCAATATCTACGGATAAAATAAAATTCTTAGAAAACAATCTCCTTGAAGAAAAAAGGAATACATCATGAAGAGAAAGATATCAAAATTCACATTATATATACTAGTATTAAATGTTCAAAGGGCTTTTTGCAATGCAAGTAGTAACCACTCTAAGAATCCACAGGTGTGTGTGTTATTGCGCACCCGTGTTTTTGCGATAACTATGTATATCGTTCCCATTTCTTACCTCCAAAAGGTAGATCTCAAGGAGTATCTGCAAACACAAAAACAGACAAGAGAAATACCAACAAAATAATAATAAAAATGTGCCAAAATGAAGCAAATACACTACAATCATATTTTAACAAACATTAATTGCTATTATATGCTTTCCAAAATCAACTTCATCAAAATCTAGATTAAAACTAAAACTAATATGCACAGAATATTTTTAATTATGTAGCTTGATGCAAACTCTAGAGACTGCACAGCAATCCATAAAGTTTAACGATGTACATACACACACCCACATTACACGCCGCAGACAGATACACACGCATCATACTCACATACACACACACGCATCACATACACAAACCACTAGCAGGAGCTCATAACAAGCATTTCAGCTCTTCAAGAAAATAGCATGTACACTGAGCTAGCGGGTTGCTCGAGGATGAAATTTTTGCCTCATCTCAGCTGAATTGACAGACTTTAGTAAAATATCTTTTTTAATTTGCAGAAAAATTATCATCTTCAATCTTCACTGATTAGCTTATTTGATGAAATAAACTGTCAATCAACACAAATACCGATAACTACATTTCGAAAAAAAACTTTTAGTGATGATGCTTAGTCCAACCTGCTTCAATAGTGACGTAAATAGGCGATTTCCAACGAACAGATACACCTCGTGAGGCTGGAAATTTACCACTGCCCTGAATGATGCAAGAAAAAACGAAATATGAAGCTATTAAAACCGAGACAGGCAAAGCAAAATCACGATCACGAAACAATAGTGCGAAATTACTAGAAAACTCCCTCTTCTTCAAATTTTCCCAAAATCTGTTTTTAATCAGTTAGTAGCATGTGAAAAACTATTCATAAACGGATTCAATGCCTTCAAAAAGTAGCGCACAACGAAAGAAGTTTGAAACATGCAAATATTAGCAGCTTTTCATCACATTCCTATTTCCTTCTTAATATCTCATGATATCCAGGCCATTATACAAAATTAATAGACATAGAAAAGGAAAGGAAGAAGCAGAGTCGGAAGAGATTCCAACATACAGTATCTATAGAATTTAATAGCCCCACGAAATTTTATTTAGCCCATCGAAAAACATTATGCATAGCGTATATTTCCACAAGGGCCCCAAGAACAGACCCCATCGGTAGAATATCAAATTGGCTCCCTTTTGTATGATAATATTAACCCAAGAAGGATCAGCTAAAGACAAGCTTAACACTACTTCACGGAAATAGTATAAATTTCACAAGATACATTCCCAACATGTTGAGAGAACTGAAAAAAGCCTTCCAGCCGTATCAACAAGATAGCTGAGTGAATGCACGTACAGCAGCGAGATCGAATTCAGATTTCTAATGTTTTTATCGATCTTATTTCTAAGCCTAAACCTGCTATAAAAAGTATCATCACTACCCATCAGCCTTGATTAGGCAAAATCACGCCTTTTTTGGATAAAATCAAGCTCCAAAAAAGGCAATATAAAGTATTGAGTTACTTAAAGTCGATGGGAAGGAGCTAACCTATCATCCAGAGAATCGTAGCAATAGCTCAGGGCCTCTTTAACGCTCTCAACTGAACAAGTCACTATCGGATGCTTTGACTCCATGTCGTAATGTATAGCAGAAGCTCTGATTAGCATATAAGAAGCACTAATTGGCATATAAGAAGCACTCATTAGCATAGAAAGAAGCACTGATTAGCAATACAAAAGCACTGATTATTGTTTCCTAACAAAAATATTAACCAAAAGGAGGTCTCATCACATTATTAAATACTAACCGGCAGATCCCCGCTGCTCAGATACTATTGTGAGATCAGTTCAATACAGTAGCAACTTTACAAAATATCAACAAAACCCGGGGAGTTGGTGCCTCCTCGTGTTTTTACTTCAAACAATAGGCAACAACACCTGTGTGATTCGCCTAAACGTAAGTTCAAGGATTCAAGGCCTTTCGACCATTGCAAAATCAGCGGATCTCGTAGAGAACTGACATGCAAAGCCTCATGAATTGAAGTATTTGCTGTTGCCGAACACGGCAAAAAGTATTAATATCATCGCTAATAACAAATAAACCACGTGAAAATTCTAATCTGCGGTAGGCAATGTATGATAGTTGAGGGTCCGTTTCATAAAAAAGTTGAAGACTTTCCTTAGCTGAGATTATTTCCCTCATCAAATGGAGCAATAACTCAATAATGAAGGGCTTACTTAAGTGAGATGAAGACCCTCCTCAGCTGAAATTATTTCCCTCACCAAATGGAGCAATAACTCAATAATGAAGCTCAGCTACCTAGTCTCAATATGGGTTCCAATGATCCCAGCTGCGATGCCCAACAGCGACAACGCACTGTAATCACGGTGCTCACGTAAAAGGTGACGAAGCTGAGTATGTGAGCTTCGAGTTCTTCGCAAGTTGATAAACTTTCGAATAGCATCATTTACCCTGCTTTTAGGTTATTCTTGCATTTCTTAGTTGCTTTGACGCTAGAAAAAAGATTTTTGCTTTCTAAACATTTTTTGGCTTTGTTCCGAGTATCGGGGATTTTATCTGCTTTGATTTCATTCAATGATACACTAGAGGAGAATTCAGCTTTACTTTCTTAAAGCTTAGAAGCTATAGGACAGTTGAGTTTAACAGAAGGATGTAATTTTTGATGTGCTACAGCTTCTGTTTAGTGTAGCTCAAAGCAATGCTAATGCCCAACCAGGGTACGTAGAAACGCCGAAATTATAATTGTATGCGCCCGAAGCAGGTGAGCGGCCTTCACATTCCAGCCTACAGTGTGAAACTGAAGTACAGCCTCGTTTCATTTACCTAGATAGAAATAAATTCCTGCTTAATATACCAAATTACTAATTACACATTGGACAGGTGCCTGCAAAACACATACTTTGTAAAGTCTTGTTTCTGGCAGACTACAACGGGTGACTAGCTGAATGGCTTCTATTAGTTGTGACTGACGCTACCCAAGTTATTTACAATATCGATAGCAGATCAAGTAATGAAGAAGTTTCATTGGTGTCAGCAGGGACATAATTGCTTAAAGGGTGGTCACTGCCTTGAAAGGAAAAGTTTATAGCTCGAAAGGTAGAGTTACTAGCTTGAGAGGCACAGTTGCTAGCTCGAAAGGCACGCTAGAATTATAAATACACATATAGTTTTCCCCGAAGTTTCTTTCATAAATGTGCTACACTGATTATACCCTAGAAAGTAAGTCTGTATTATGCCTGTAGTTCATTTCGGGGTGAATCTGCCTTGCAAACTCGCGTAGACTTTGCTGACGCATCAGGGAGTGAGACTTGACTGGAAATTTCAATTATGTGTAGAATCTCAATCTTGCTGTGAACCTTCGCTATACTCCCATAAAAGGCACTATGTGCCACGTAATATTCTTTAGGATTGCACATTGCAGAAACGAAGGCACTGACGCAAGAATTTAAATTGTATCTACACGCGAGAAAGCAATTCCTTCCGCATAGGCACGCAAAAGCAACCAGCAATAAAACCCTTTTAGATTTTCAGCAGAAATTGCTTTATAAAGTAATTTTTTATTGGTTCAGATGATGAGACAAGCCGTCAGTAAATATGAAGATCAATAGTCACCTTCAATATAAATACTTCCTCAAGAAAAATTTTGGATGTGTTTTATTTGGCACCATGCTACGTTGCTGGCTTTTGCATCGCTTTAAGGTACTGACCAATACGTGGAAAAAAGCAGAAATAGGCCATTGAAAGCAGCTGCAATCTAAAAATAACTTCCAGCAAGAAACTAATTTTTAAAGTTTTGCAGATTTGTAGATTTACAGGACACACATTCTAACAAAAAATGCATGTCTGTTTTTTCATTTGACTTCACGCGTATAGCTCATATTCGAGGTCTTGCCACCATTTCAGAAATGTAAAAAAATTGAATTCCTGCTGCTCATATAAGCATAAGGGGAAAATATGTTGAAATAAATCATTTGTGTAAGCATTGAACAGCTCAAATATTACTCGGCAGTAGAAAATGTAAAGAAGTGTAGCAGGGAAATTTATTATGCGCCAAAGAGTGTGCTTAAGATTCAAGTATAAGAAAGTAGGATATAGAATGCGATGAGGCAAAGCTGCAGTAGCCTTCTTGAAAAGATCATCTAATTCTCCCGCTGCAGTTTAAAGAATCACCAGGGCTTGTGAGGAATATGGTATAAAAGCATCTCAGCGATAGTTGGCTCGCATTTTTTAAGCGCTGGAAGAGTTGACAGCGTTTTGTTGCCGTTCCTCGTATTCTTCAGTGGTAGGCATATTCTCTACCACAGTTCGAAATGTTGGTGCAGCTACACTCGGGTGGGCATCGGGCACCGTGAAATTTTCTTGTTCGGTTTGACAGCAGCAGGAAAAAGCGTTTGCAAGATTATTGCTAGGTTGTTTGGGAACTCGTATATGATCCTTAATATAATCCGCTGCAACTCGAACAGTGCCAGCTGGAGCAGGGATATGAACAGTCTCTAGGGTAGCCATGTTACTGTTATCCGTCTCTGCTCGCGGCTTCCTGACTAGTACCGAAGGCATTTCTTTTACGTTTTGCACTGTATAAGGAACAAGCAATGGTGCTGGGCAATCTAGGCTTACATCAAACTTAGGGACTATCCTCTCAACGTGCACTATTTTTTCTACAGGCTTCCAAACATATTTCACAGTATCTATGTAGTTGGGCTTCTCTGTGATTTTTGGAACCTTCTTCTCAACTGTGTCCACGACCACCTCCTTACTGACTACTTTATCCACAAATTCGATTTTCGGTACTTCAACCTCTATTATTTCTTGCTTCCCAACGTATTTGACCACAGGCCTAGGAACCTCTCTAATCTCCCATTTTGGTACGAATTTATGAGTGTAGCCAGTTACAACTGGAATGATAATTTCCTTGTCGATATAGCGCAGAGTAGGTATCTCTAACTCGTTTTCTGACAACTGGATTTGCAGCTTTGGTATTTGATGTTGGACATCCTGGTTGTATACTTTGGGTTGAATGGCGTCAACTACTTCTAATTGAGGGATTTCTATTATTTTGTCCCTCCTATGAATTTCTTGGATAACAGGTACGGTAACAACTGGTTTGGTACATGTGAGCTTAAGCTTGCCTTCTGGAGACCACTCCCATCCTTGCTCATCAAAGTCACTACGTGGCTGCGGGCAGCAACGTGGTAAACAGCTACCCCCGTAGCCATATTCGGATTCCACCCCACGAAATGGTTCTGTAACTATTGGCTCACCTATCATGGCCGCCATGGGGTCCAATTTCTGCAGCCTTTGACCATAACCGTGAATATTGGTGTCATACCTCAATAAATCGGGTTTCCCATGCTGTGCTTGTAAAGAATGGTCAGCACCAAACATGCTTCTTTCGAATTCAGTGGGTGAAGGCCCTGCAAACCCTGGAATTTCATTATTATATCGTGGGCCTCGGGCCGCCATAGTTTACTCTTTGGCAGTCCGGTGCAATATTCTGTTCCTCTTCGGGAAAATATACTATGCAATAATCCCCCTTTGCGTACAAAAATTCGAATGGGTCAGGTCATCAGTCGGAAAGATGGTCAGCAACGTTCGATGCAATTAATTTAAGGTATCCCTGCAGGCAAGCACAAAAAAAATTCAATGTCCTTGCGTAACGAAATTATGGCGCCCTAACAGTTTATCTTGAAACCAAAGCACGTAAGCCTTGCACGACAGGTTCCTAACAGAGCTATTCAAAGTGATTAAAAGTAGATATTCATGTTAGACTTCAGGGTGAGGTAGCCGACAAAAGAAATTTACGGAAAGAATCTTTTCTGAGGCCGGCAAACACCCGCTCTACAAATTAATGCAAGCAAAAATCCGTCATTGAATAGTCATGTATACGATCAGTAAGTTCAGCCTACATAGCGTAACCTTCTACAAATTTTTTTTCACTACCAAAGTGCTTGACGTCATCTTAAGGTCTATTGCGGCCATGCACTTGAGTATTGCAGCTAGGAATCCACAAACTCACATTTTAAGCTATCTTCTTAGCCTCTTCCTCCCTATTCTTCCCTGCCTGCGTGATTTTTCAAGCGTGTGTGATGTTCTTGTCAGAATACCATAGTTCTCCGGTAAGAAAAATGTTCTGCTGCTCGGCAACCCCAAATAGGCACGAAATATCGGTCATAGCTTGCTAACTCGGCTCGGTGCTTATAGCTGTGATTTTAGAGTTATTCAGCTTCCTGCAAATATTCCTCCGAATCGCGTGTTTTGTGAGCACTTTCCCACCAAAAGTAATGAACCCTCAGTAGGAAGCACAATGCTACGAAGTTAAAAGTAGGAATGTTTGTGTACCGAGGAGTGCATGATACATGGTTGCTGAGAATTTATCTCACGTACCGCCGGGTGGAAGCGCTAAATTTGGATTGGCGTACTTGAACCGAGGGTGGCACGGCCAAGCCGCACCGTGCGCGCTTCATCCCAGGAACGTGGAATTATTAATAGCGTGAGGTGAGTATGCTCGTATGAAGCTGCTAGCACCAGATAGGACGAAAATGTAACCCAAGCGCCTCGATTGGTAAATGCTGCAGCTAGAGATATAGGTAAAATAATCTCTTCTAAGAAATAGGATATTCCGCTTACGACAAAGGCTTTTCAAGGACCTTTAGGGTTCCAGCAAGGGTAGTGCGAAGCTTTGCCTCAATGGACCAGTACAGTTTCGTATGCTGCACCCAGTTCATGCCGGTGCCTTAAGCTTGCATTTACGCAATGGTGTGCAGGAGGCTAGGTCTCGGCTTAAATCGAGGCAGTGAGTTTTATTTCCTCTATACAGACCTAGCATAACCTAGGGCACTGGCACGCTCGAGGGATAGTACGAGCTAGAATCCCAGGGAGTTGAGGATATCATTTGAAATCCATAACCTTGAGTATTGACCAGCACTCAAAAATCGATAGTGATCCATTGTGATACGGGATAATGGCTGGTAACTTTGGTATTTTCCTGTTTGCACGATCCCAAATGGCATATTTGGGACTAAAATACAAACTGTATAACGTACTGTAGAAAGACCCAGGTAATTAATTCATCGCTAGCTCCTTTTCGCGTTGACACTACGTATCCACAGCAGTAAAGTGTACACTGAATGGTGCTATACCCGAGCACGGTAGATTCAACGCTAGGTAACCTCTGACAGTTACCTGATGCGCGGTGTTACTACGTGCCGGCGAGCAGCGCAATGTAATATGCGGCTAGAATACATGCATTGCAGGTAATTTTCGTATCAGCGCATTGATGTGAAATTGCATGTAAAAATAAGAGTAGCAAAGCGTTCAAGTCGCTCACAATCGTAGCTGGGATGGCTTGGGAACTAGCCGCACATTCAGCAACTTAACTTCGACTGGTTGTTGTTCCTAATGGACACGCTTGACAATGAGCATCGTCAGGAGTAATCTTATATGCGCGCTACTCAGTGTGGGATAAGAGGATCGAAGAAAAAGCAAGCCACTCAAATCCTGAAACTCACTGTCGCTTTTTACATCCGTGTGCGGTGGTAATAGCGTAAAAACTTTGGACTACAAAAATTAACAAGCTATTGTCGACATTTCGTCGCTGGATTTGTTAAAGTATTTCGCTTGTAAGATTAGTTAACTACCATCTCAATAATTCCGGAAGATGTATCAGAATGCGTACCAATCCGGACTTCTGTCTGTCCTCCACAGCGTTGGGTAATATTAACTCTAGTGTAACAGCTATATGTAGCCTGCATAAAATTGAAGCAAAACTACCGTTTCTGTAGCTGCGAAGCTAAGTGAAATATATCCCCCCCGCTGCCAGTTATGAAAACCTTGATTCACGCACTCAAGAGTTTTACGCCCTCATGTGGTAGTGAAGTGCTTACATTAATGTATGCACGATTTAGTAAACAGTGAAAAAAGACATTTTTCATACTCCTTTGCTTCCTCATAAGGATATTGGGTGCTGCCATAAAACTTTGCAACACGATATCCGACATCTACCATGAAATTCAAAATTACAAGCTACCACTGAAGAACCCGCAATAAAAGCAGAAATTAATTCAATAAAGACCACTAGTAAGGTAGATGATGTCAGTAAATTTTTTTTTATGATTTTACTTCAAGAAGGAAACCTCTAGAATCATGGGACCTGAAAGTGTCAAATGGCAGTATACGGCGCAAAACGGATGAAGACATACGTTCTTCCGTTGTCGAACTTAGAGGAACCAATATCAGCACAACGTATATTCAATGCCCTGGAGGAGGGAGAGAGAACTCTCTCGCAATAAGACTACCATACCTCGCGATGATAATAAAAAACGTAAGTACGCACTCGCAACTCTTCTGAATGTTATTCAAGGTAAGAAGATTTGGAGAGGCTCATAACGAAAATTACAGCGTGCTTACTTTCAGCAAGGAAGCTTATTGCCTTGCTAGAATGAATGATATGCGCACCGCTATAAGCATGATTCCGCATGCTAAAGGCCTATATGCAAAGGGTTAAAGCGACGACATCTGGGGCAGAAAATGCGAAGGATGCTATGCTTGTGTTTCCTTTTTTTAAAAGCTTTCGTGCTAAGTAGAAAAAATGCTGCTAACTATGGGAGTTCCAGTAATGCTGCTCGAGCGGTACTACTTTTGTAAGTTACGGGGCGAATTTTACTTCCTGAAAGCGAAGAGCATTGCTTCAAATGGTTAGAGGAATCTCCAAAATGGTGCAAGTCTAAGCACATAGGTAGGCAAAAGGCAATACACATAATGAGGCAACTCCCTACTTTTGCTGCTATAAATCTTAGCGTTGTATTGTAGGAGGCAGCAGTCGAGGGCGACCATAACCTCGGTTCACAGATTATGCTACGGCAAAACACTAGATGTTGGTAAAGCATAAAGCTACCTTAAAGTGAATTAGCAGTATCGCCCTTAATCCACAAAATGTGCTGCCACTTTTATAGCCTCTTGACTACTGAATTGCTCTCGATAACTTCTCCTATCAATAAAGCATGCGGTAGCTTGCATGGATTTCATATATGCAGGTGGATTTCCATCATGTTTAAGCAGGTTTTCGCTTGTGAAGTGGGATGCTCATTTCATTAGACTTCACGGGCGTTCAGTGATAAGTAAATAAATACTACCCCGATGTGCTCCACCATTATTTGAGTTATTTTCCTCTTCCGTTTCTTCGTTGTAGCTACACAAGAATTTCAGCTTTGAGGTCCAAATACTGGATGATACTCAAACTAGACGGAGATTTCGTGCAGCGAACTTTCAGGTTTCTTTTATAAAAAATGACTGAATATCTTCATGGCATGTACATAACTCTAGTGCAGAGTCTACGTTTTACAGAATTCATTGCCGGTAGTGATTTTACTGCTCAGATAAGGCTGTATTGGAGCAAATTTGAAGTGGTGAAGTTGCATGAGTATAAAAATTTTACAATAAATGTACATTCACCTGGGCACTTTCGTAGACCGGGGTAAAAAGCACTATCCGCTGTCAGATGCCGATGAAGCGCAGGTTTTCAACAATCTGAAACCCAGTCGCACAAAGAATTAAGGGTGCGATTCATCGTTGTGGATGTGTTAATTGTAAATATTTTAACAATTAATAGGATCCCTACACTAGTTTTAACGTTATTTTTCAGTCCCAACCATCGGTTTCGCCTTTTCTTTGTTGCCTGCCTATACAACTCGATGAGGGATGGAACCAAGTGCAGTTCAATCTTGCCGAATTTACCCAGAAAGCTTATGGTACAAACTTTGTGGAGGCAGTGCATTTGCAGATTAACTGTAACTGCAGAATCAGGAGGGTGTATTTCGCTAATAAATACTATTCTGAGCAGGAGCTACCAGCTGATTTTAAACTGTTTCTCCCTAGACCTACCGTAAGTTTTCAAGTTTTGTAGGATTTTTTTGCTCGTCCGTGCTCAGGGTCTATATAGTTTTGGGGCGATTAAAATGCCCTTGTTTTACTACCGATCGGCTGGTGATTCAGTGTACCCTTAAACTTAAGGCACCTTGTGGAGAACAGCGTGCTAACATAATGGCGGCTAGCTATTATTCCTTCATTTCGTATTAGTGTATCAATTCTTATTTCTAATGTTTGTTGATAATGCAAACTTACCTTGAGCAGCCCCGTTTTATCAGGTTATTCGGAAATCGGGTGCGTCATCGAAGGCAACCCATAGAAAACAAGTTACGCGCCCAGCAGAAAAACCTCTCCCGAAGCAAATGCAGATAAAGAACAGTGACTAAATTGTAAAAGCAGCCCCCATGCACTGCCTAGAAGAAAATATATTAGCTATCAATTCTGGGGGGGCTTTAAGCGGGGCATATCACAGTGTAAAGGGAGGCTAATAAAAGGTTTCCTAACCTTCATCGATGCCTGTATTGTCATGTTAGATCTCGTGTTGCACGAGCATGATGCCGTAGACGCTCGAAAAAAGTATGTATAACAATCCTTACCCAAGCTGGTGCAAGATAAAGTCACACAAGACGCTAGGTGGGGGGGATACCACCACACTAGTCGCATAGACAATCAGCAACTTTTTTCCGCGCTTTCGCTGAACAAGAATTCAAATCCAGGCACCTTTTACGAGCGTTTAATAGTCTGTCGGTGTTTAAGGTTGTACTCTTCTCAATAGGTATGCGTGAATGTGGACAAACTGAGCTACACTCTACCGCTAGCTCATAATTCGTAAATTGCATTCCAAACGAAAATTATTCAGTGTTTAATGCTTGTTTTGCATTTGAAGCTATACGTAAGGTAAAAGCACCTAAATCCGAAACAAAACTTTAAAGCTTTCAACAGAACAGATGAAGCGACAAAATACAGTAGGTCAACGGCAAGTGCAGAACAATTCAGCGCACTAACGAGTTTAAAATAAAAATATATAACATGACACAATAATTACAATCGCAGCAGTTCAAAGTTTCTGAGATTCGAAAGAAGTGAGAATCATTCTAACTCATTTCCTCGTATGAGTATCCAAGCAAAATTTACATAAAATTCCCCATGTGGGGAAAAATAGATAGTGCCACCACTTCAAATGAGCAAAGCATAGTGACCTTAAGGCAGCGTAACCATGCTATACGTTGGTACAGTTATGACAATCTTAAGTATGACTGAAACATGACAATGTGCCCCACCGTGTAGCTGCTGCACAACTTTTGAGGACCCGTACTCCTTCTTTTCTGCATCTGCAGTCATGTTATCACTTAGGAAGTTATGTACGCTGGCATATAATAATTTATCCATACTGTTATATTTCCCAATGCTTGCAAGGGTATATACCGCTGACACACCACGGGCCGTCTTTATGCGTTATGGATACTAACGAACGTTTGTAGATACATGGGTAATTTCATGATGGTGCTGGATGCCTACTAATTGAATAACTTCATATTTTGTAGAAGAATTGTGGTTCATCGGCAACTCCCCTTCCACTTCTTGAAAGTAGGTGTTTTCATATAAATAAGTTAAGATACTGTTGTGCATCGACTATGGGAGTGCGACCGCAAAATTTGTTATGGCGCTGCGCTCTCACTTTGTTCTTTCATCGGGTTTTTACTTGCGAAGGATTCTTTGTCTTTCCATAAAAGTCCTACTAATGGGGAGTTGCAGCTTTCAATCACCCTTCATTGTGCTTAGATGTGGTATGGGTATTAATTTTCTGTTGAACTTCTCATATGAAGCTATTTTAATATGTTGTTTCACTTAGGGATATTCAAATGGCAGATTAGCTTTTATTTTTAGCTTGCACCATGAAAAAAGTGAGCAATATCGAAATAAGCTGCTACTCTAGCATGCTGAATTCATATTTACTGGTAGTGTAAGAAAAAAAGGTTCAAAAAGGAAGCATTGTCATTTGTGAACCCTCGCTTTTACTTCCAAACAACATTAATTAAGGGATGAAACAAAAATGTATAAGTTAACGACACCTAAAATGGAATTATTACCACTTCATTATTTCGGTATAGCAAATGAAAAGAAATTGATTCTCATTTACCAGACTTTTACATTGAAAAATAAAATTGGTAGCATGACGGTACTTGTAGCAAGAAAGCGCACATTTAGAAAAGGCGATTGCTTTGTTGGATTCAACTTTTCCAGCGGCAAAAAATAAAGAAATCAAACATACTTCCAATGATTGAAAATGGCAACAGGATTATAACCTTACCAATCTTTCGCATAATGATTTTTTATACCACCTTCCGATATGAACATTGCTAGGTGTGCTTTACCAAACTTTTCCCCACTTCTCTAGCAAAAAAGCGTCTCTACTCTGAAGGATTATGCTGCAGCGAAATCTATGTTTATACACAAATAAATTTTCTTGATGCACTTACCGGAATACCATCGATTGCCATCTATTGGTAAATTCTACGGTTGTACTACGGGTGGTAGCTACCTAGTTATGCGTTAGCTAGCCTTACCCGTTAAAGACTTACAATATCCCATTAGTCAGCTCTGACAACTTTTAAAGATTGGGTTAAAGAAAAGGCTATACTAGAGAAAAATTTACACTTCTATAGGTCTCTCTTGAATGCAAATAATGACCGATGAGCGCTATAACTTGCAAGGAATGACTACATTTCTACCTATACATGATTGCGTACAACTGAAGTTAGTGGGAGGAAGGTTTTTCTCATCACAAACCAAGTAGAAGTGCTGCATGGCAACTGCATCGGAGTTGCCTCTTTTCGGTGAGCCCACCATACAATTTTTATACAATTTATGAGGGGGTAGGTTTCAAATCTTTCGGACAATAACGAAGCCATGAACTCCGGCGAGTAGGCTTTTCGTCAAATTGGAATGGAAAGATATATAAAACGTGATGGATAGAAAGTAAATATTGGCATTGACATTCAAACTTGCTCAATTTTTTGAATCTACGCTTGTGCGCTTTTGCTTCCCGCTATGCCACAGCTTTCAACGCAATGCCAGGATTTGTCAGCGACTTCTTGGTAAAATAATAATATCACCCAAAAAGATCGCGAGACTCCGGTTAGTCAAC
Source organism: Nephromyces sp. MM_2019 (assembly GCA_015657535.1). NCBI lineage: Eukaryota > Apicomplexa > Aconoidasida > Nephromycida > Nephromyces > Nephromyces sp. MM_2019. Next base: position 7,125 of record JADHZB010001154.1, on the reverse strand, counting down.
AATATATACATACTCCCTCCTGCTCTGAGTAGATACATATTAGGTAAGACTGGTGAAGCGTATCCACCAAAGTTAACAAGTGGTTCGAATGAAAGCACCGTCGATTTGGCAAATACTTCATAAACTCGAAATGACAGAGCCCATCCATAGAACAGTAGAACAGCGTCCAATGCAAGTTGAGAGAAGAGCATCTCACTCCAAGCTACTTACAAATAACTAGAGCATCTGTAACTGGGGTTGAGATTTTCTTTTAAAGGAATTTCATTGTAAGGAGTTTGAACTGCGCAGGAATCATGAGACGCACTAAGCAGGTAGAGAAAGAACTTAGTTTATTCTATGGAAGAAAAAGAATGCCCTGATTTATTTGTTCTTCCAAAGTATTCTTCATCGCAGTTTTGGCTACGGATGTATATTACCCCCGACAACATTTTTTTCCCAGTGAAGAATGCAATTTCATGAGATATATTCATTTCGAATTAGAAAAGGGACATCCACAAGACTTAGAAGCAGAATAGAAAGCAAGTGCTTCACTGTGAACCGCGTTATCGTTTCATCGCAATAACCTGCAGACATACACACATCTGCACATGGTGATACTTCAGTAGCAAGATTGAACATAAGTCCCAGCAGCAAACTGTGATTGCTTAGATTGGGTACCTCCATAGGGTGGACAGTGATTTTAAATAACAGAAATAATGAACAATCTAGTTCCTCACAAATTCATGCATAGCACCGCTGCTAGAGGCTCTGAACTAATCATAGTATCTGCGTACGTACCTTTAGATGCATATTTGCTGCCCTCTGTCCCGGAAGAAAATGGCGAAGCCGCAATATACCAGGTACCAAATATGTTTGCGAGTAACTTGAAGAGCCGGTTGAATCTTAGTATGTCTAGAGGAGGGAGTAGCAGCTGAAAAAGAACTGAGTCTACATAAATGATATCTACCATGGATGATGTTGGTCCATTTTTCAAGTAACAAAGGAGATATGTACTACTGAGATAAATGATGGTATATATTTTTGCGCAGGTGGCTGTACTGCTAGAGAGCAGCAAAAAAATTCTATGCTAATAAAATAGCAGGAGACTCAAAATAGACAGTAAATTCAAAGAAATTCTCATTTGGCCTCTCTGAAATTACAGAGGGACAAGAGAGCCCGTAGTAAATGAGATGCACGGTAAAACAAAGGCCAACATGACTTTTGGCCTCCAGCGTTTAATTTTGAAGAAAAAAAATTGCAACGAAGGAAAGGAGAAACAGTTCTCCCCGAGCTTGGAAAGTAGCAAACAAATCCAGTATAGCATGTCTTTAGGGAATAACTATCTGCTGTAAGCGTACAATCGCTCCCTGCTAAAAATCTTTCCAGCGGAGGAAATAAATCAACCCCCGTCAAATACGGGCCACCACCGAGATCTCGTAAGAAATTACAGTTGAAATTAATTGACGACAGTGTTATTAAGGCAACGTAGGCCGAAAGTAAAGAAACTTTGCGGATTTAATTCAGCACTTTTTATAGGCCTGAAGGGACGCCAAGGAAACCTCGAAAACGCCCTTACAAATTATCACATCAACCTCTGAACTTAAAGTTCGGTTTATAAAAGTCAACAAACCAGTAAAATCATAAATCAAAAAGATGAATTCTGCTTTGTTCCTCCGTATTTTTTCACAGCGTCACCCCCATTAGCTTTGAGCAAAACGTATAAGTGAGCAAAATGACATGGAATTAAATCAAATTATACGACTTCGAACTTTCTAGTTTGAGCAAAGAACAAGATTCCTAATAAGACACATGCGATCTCACCAAGAAAGTCCAGTACTTTGGTAGAAAGCAGCAGAAAATAAATCTGTTGCCATCAAAACAAAGACTGGGGTAAGACCTTGAAATTCACTTTTATCTTCCTAAATTAACAAAAAAAATCTCGAAAGTCTGTTCAGCTTCTCTAGCCGATTTTTCTCTTCAACAGGGAGGAGTGATACTCAAAACTATTCAATTAACGGTTTTTCTACGCAGCCATGCTTTTAGACAGAATCGCTTTACCAGTCATATATGAACAGCGAAAAAGCAATCCGTAGAAATTATAATCGGTCATGGAATATAAAGGCTACAGCAATCAACTAATAAAAGACTAAAAGCTAGGAAAATCACGAGATAATCGCTGAGTTGCTATAAAATTGAGTTATCTCCAGCCCAGAGGTATAATTGAGTCCAAAATAATAGGGCAAAATTTTTTCACTGCTGAGAGTAACATTTCTTTATGGTTAGAGTGGCAAAGAAACGGCCGAAATTTCGCTTAAATTAAGGTTCTAAGGAATTGCAGGGAAAACAAAGGGTGTAATAATTCAATATGTCCAAAGGTACGTAAATATAAAATAAAGCATAAACCTCAAGGGATACTGAAAAAAAATCTTCACACACAGAGGGTATGCCTTCTCTCTTCAACTCGGATTTTTTGGAAGTAATTTTCCCTCGAATCCTCTATGTGTGTATAAATTTCAATAAGCAGTTTTTGGTGGCAGCTAGGTTTACACAGGAAGCACAGTACACACACATCTTGTAGCTTGATCAGCCAGAAAAAGCTGAAGCTCTCTCTTTCACAGCTGTCTTTGAACTTTTGTAATTTCAATTTCTGTCAAGACTTTAGAAAAAAACCTTCTATTGAAGAAATCAAAAATTCTAGTGCTCATCCAGCTAGGAGATCACATCAATCAAAAAGCTACAAAGCATTCGTGATTTACGCTCGAGAAGCAAAAATTGTTAGGAAACTGCACCTCAGCAAGGTAGTTTCAATAATTTTAAGCTTGAAAATAAGTTAGTACTGCAGGTGACTGATTTGCTTATATTAAAATCAGTCAACTGCAAATGGGGGTTAAAGGCTGAAAAAAAACTAGGTATATAATTACTTGTCTAGCCTGGTAGTCTTAGAAATTTTAAGCAAACAGGAAGGTAACTACCATAGCTCTAGAGCTGTAAACCAATCTCTCAATAAACACAGTGAACACACAAAAATTGAGTGCAAAAAAGTGAAAACGCGTCAGGGCTCCGATTATAACTTACCTGTAAGTAGTCTGCAAAATAAGCAGTTAAACACACACACACACACACACACACTTGGGCTATATGTTCAGCAACTGTGCGTATACACGGGTTATTCGCTTACAGACCCGAACCAGTGTTTAGTGCTGAAGCTAAATTGAAGATGCGAAAATTTGAATTTTTTTCGATAGTTTCAAGGCTAATTTACATAGAAATGCCTAGTACAAAAAAAGAATAGAAATTCCCAGAAAAAATCAAGGCTTTTGGCAGAATTACAGGTATTTCAAAGATTGCAAAAAAACTCACCATATGGTATTCCCAGCTCTACAAGGGGGGGAGATATATCAGCACAACTCATCTTCAGAAAAGAACCACTGGAAACATGGGATTTCCTCTATTGCAGCGAAGTTTCCAAGACCTGCTGCAGAGTCCTTCTGCAAATAGAAGCGATGGAAATGCTATAAACTCGCATTGAACGGCCAGTGTGTCCAGAAAAAACTCATACAAATTATACTCTATAGCAAATTTGAAGGAATAAAATCGAGAATCTAGAGATAAAAAATCTTCAAATTAACACATAAAAGCATGAAATTTCAGTAAAAGCCTTAAAATAGACGAAAAAAACCAATCTCTTCAAAGGGAAAAGCCTATTAATACGAGAAACCCACCCACCTTTTGAACCTCTTTTTGAGGTATGCGCTGCAGTTGCTCACTAGAGTTTGCACTTGTAGAGGTTGTAGAGGCAGGAAAAACTTCATTGTCAACAAGAGGAGGAACCCAGTCCTCATTATTGGGCTTATTTTCCTTCAAAGCAGATTTCCGGGGAAATGATGAACTGTTCTCTTTTATGTTATCAGTTTCCGACGAAATTTCAACTTGAAGATCATGTGTACTGCTATCCACCCTGTTTTTAGTAGGTGAAGAGGTAGGGCTCCACTCCGAGAGCAATCTAAACTGCCTTGCTTTCTCTTCAAACTTTGCCTTTTCAGTATGATCTAGATCTCTCCACAGTTTCCCGGTAATTCTAGAGAGCTCGGCGAAACCAGCTTTGGCGATATTAAGATCCTGCATTATATATGCGATTTTGCAGCGTCTAACTCAAAGTATAAAAAGCAAAGCTAAATCCAAAAATACTCCTCATAAAAGCCACAAACTGAAAGTAGGAAACACTTCTTCATTACAGTGGAAATCAATTAATGAAAAATTAAAAGAGAAGCATCTGCAAAAGGAGATGCTATGTTCTTTACTGAAGGCTTTGTGATAGTCTTCAAGTAGAAGATCTCAAAGAGGGAAGAGCTACTCCATTCATGCTAAGAAAGGGTAAATTGAAGAGATTTGAAGCGTATATATGTGAAGATGCTGATATAAAGGAGGAATATGAATGCTTTGGAAGGAAAAAGTAAATCATTAGCTTTAATACTAGGTTTATGCCATTTTTCTTCGCAACTAAAGGATGCAGATTTTTCCATTTAATAAACATTGCCAGTATAGAAGCAAAGCAGACTTCTACCTTTAGAAAGGTATTGCTACTGCAAGGAATTTTTTATGCTTATGCCATGAATTCTTCAATAGCAAAAAAAAAAATGGATGAAAGCTAGAATCTGAGGCATAGAGCGGAGGGATAGAGGTTTAATGGTTTGTATGGATGGAACTTTATTGAGTCATGTGAAGATGAAGAATTTTGCAGTTAGGAAGAGGTGTAAAGAGGATGAGGAGGGGTTCTACACCGATTTTTCAAGAGGATGAGGAAACTTGACAAGATAATTTTTCAAAACACACAACTTTCAAGAATTCTTATCAATTACAAACAATTTCTTAAAATAAAAAAAAAATCAAAGCTTTTTCTTCGCCTAAAGTATCAATCTCTCGAAAATATTTGCAGCTTATCTTCGTCATGACGACAATGAAGCATCTTCAAGAAAAATTTTTGGTGACTGCTGAACAGAAAAAAATTTTAACTTCATGGTTTAGGAGAAATCATGTCTCAGCAAACCTTGGCAAACTCTTTCCTCTTTTCCATTGAAAAAATCAAAAAGGCTGAGCGATAACGTTTTTTCTCCGGCGAAGACTTTTGATTCGCACCCTTTCTAGATCTTTTTTTTTTCTGAGATTTGTATAAATGAAAAACACGGAATGTTTGCTCAAAAAAACAAAAGAAAAATCTTCGTTTGAAGTGAGACGAGAGGCAAAGAAGCAATCAGAAGACACAGCAGGCAATTTCTAGACCTGCAAACAAAGATCTAGCTGCAATTTTGCATAGATCTAGGGCTTATGGAAAGACTAAATATCATTTAGGGAGTTTGATGCTACGCTCAAAGGTTTATTAGGAGAGAATCACACACACACACACACACACACACACGCAAAAAACCCGATAATTAACGAGTTGATAGAGATATTTTATGTGAAGAAATATCTTCATGGTTGAAGATATTGATAAAGCTTCATCACAAAAACCCTCTAGAAGATGAAAAAAAATATCCACTAGTTTGCTCAGAGAAAACCTCAAATATGTAAATTCAAGCAAATTCCCCCATGATTTTAGACTATAAAATATACCACTATAGAACCTTGATTAGTAGAATTTTTCGCTAGTGAAAGCGTTCCATCATTAAAGCTAACAACTTACAGTCTAGCCTACTCACTTTTAAAAGCTACGCACACAAAAACCTGACAAGCTACCACCCCCATAAGATATGGCAATATCGGCATCAATTCGATGGCTTTAAGATGGAATCTCACACACAGTTTGAAGCTCAATAATAAGCTTTATTCTCAAGAAACTTTGTCTTTCCAAAATAACATAGTCAACGATACTACACCCAAAAAATGCACACATAAAGCGTGCTGCAGTGCCTACTAGTCTCTGCATAAATACAGTATCTTTCTGGAGCTTTAAAGCTGTAATCTTATTTTGAACTCGTATACACACACACACACACACAAACACACACAGATATACAGTCCAAGTATACGTAGATATAGAATCCACTCAATGAAATAGGATCCACACACACACACA
>JADHZB010001151.1:0-11219 GCA_015657535.1 Nephromyces sp. MM_2019 | reverse complement strand
CTTGTGTGTGTAGCCTACTTGTGTGTGTAGCCTACTTGTGTGTGTAGCCTACTTGTGTGTGTAGCCTACTTGTGTGTGTAGCCTACTTGTGTGTGTAGCCTCCTTGTGTTTTTTATTGATTTTTATGTATATTGTCTAGCGGACACAATTTCAATGTTTGGTGCCCTGAGTTCGCTCATTTTCTATGCATTTAGTTGTGTGTGTGAGTGTGTGTGCGTTATTTTGTCTTTCTGTGTGTGTTGTCTTCTCTCTCTGTTTCTCTGTGTGTGTGCTTGTGCAAATGGGCACATTCCATTTGTGTATCTGTTTCGTTCTGGAGATGATTGATTTTTGATGTTTTCCATGTTTATGCGCCCATTTTTTCGTAGGAGGTTCTTTTCTTTGTGTGCCTTACTCTTTCACACACGGCTTTTTGTGTGTGTGCTTCTGTGTGCGTGTATGGGTCGTTCTTGCTACCGTCTTTGCCTCAGCATTTAACACTAAGGAAGCTGATGCAGAGGAAAATTTTATTGCAGGAAAAACTTGGTGTGTGTCCGCCTTGATCCCTAGTGTAAAACAGTTCTTAGAAGATGAGAAAGGGGCAGGGTTGAATCTTATAATAGTAGTGTTTATCTGCATGTGTCCTGTAGATCTCAGTCTGTGTGTGTGCGTGCTCCAAACCTCATATTTATGTGTATATGCGCTCCAAATCTTGTATATAGCATGTATGCTCCCCCATTCCCCTATCTATAGTAGGGAGAATCGATTTTAAGCTTGATTGTATTGCTTTAGGAGGATGTGCTATGCTCTGTGCTGCTAATTTCCAGTGTACGTACACTGCAGCAATAAGCAACAGATACTAAGCATGATGTTATGACCAGTACTTTAGTGGATGGATGCTCAGCCTCTTCTTCTCAGTTATGCTCTAAGATAGCGCTCAGTGTGATGAATGGAACACCAGAACTAATCACACACACTTGCTGTGAAGCGTACCTATAAAATGCCTATTAAGGCAAGGATTAACTAGCACACCCAGATATATCCACATAAACATGGACCCACGCGCAGAGTCCCACACTCTTAGACCCATACTAAATGAGGCCATACACACAAAGAATTCCACACACGCAAGTAAACCCGCACACACAAATGAAGCCACACACGCACGCACACACAGCTTTGATCAGGCATAATACTCCATCCAGAAGGCCTGCTTTCACAGAATATTTATGTAGAAAGCAGCGGAGAGTATAGAGGTTATTCAAACTTTCTACGCTTTGCATAGATATGAAGAGGGAAAAAGATTGCTAAGCTTTCACCAGCTATGCAGTAAAAGCAGTGTGTTGCTTACAGTAGCGTTTCAACCTCAACTCAGTGGAGAGCCTGCTTTTCCATGCAAAATGTTCGCTGTCTTTATCGCTGTGCGTTTGGCTCTATGTGTGGCTGTGTGCGTGGCTGTTTGTTGTTGTGTGTTGCCGTGTGTGTCTCTAAACATGAAACACATTCTGCGAGCATATGAGTATACTTGAAGTTGCTAATGGGGAGCCTCTAAGCTCTTCATTTCTATTTGCCTTTCTTGACGTCTTCTTAGCAAACTTCACATCTTCTTCTTCCTCTTCTTGTTGATCTTCTTGATCTTCTTCCTCTTTTCCCTATTATTCCTTCTCCTCTTCCTTTTCTTCCTTTTCTTCCTTTTCTTCCTTTTCTTCCTTTTCTTCCTTTTCTTCCTTTTCTTCCTTTTCTTCCTTTTCTTCCTTTTCTTCCTCTTCTTCCTGTTCTTCCTCTTCTTCCTCTTCTTCATCGTCGTTATGTTTATTATTCAATTTACGTTTCGGCACAAATTGACAGATTCGATAGCCTTTCAGCTTTCTGCGTAGTAGAGCCTTCAAATCGACTGTAGTGACTCGGCCGTAAGCCATGCTTCTACCGTAAATCTTCAGATATGAGGGGGGTACATGATCCATAAACCCCCCCCCCACCACCACTGTAAAGAAAGGAATGAGTGGGGCAGGTTGCTGAACAGGTGGGAATGTAAGCGAACACACACACGTACAAGCACAGCTAGTCACACACATAGCTGGTCGCAAACGCACAAAAATTCACCAACACATACCCACGCGTCCACAAATTCACATACCCGTACGCCAACACACCCTCACAAATCAAGATGCCCACATACACACCCACGAACCAACACACGCACACACACCTCCTTTAATCCCTTTTAAAGTGAGCATCCTTATGTAAGGCTCAGCAAGCTCAAAATGAAACGAGTAGCCGACATTTCCTCTGATAACATATTCGTTATACTCAGGAAGATGAATGAGAACAAATTTGAAGGTTCCACTAGGGCTTAGTATAACCTTATTCAATTTGTTCACAAAACGCTGCTTGTCTGCAAAAAAAGTAGATGAAAAAGGAAGTTGCAATCTCTCTGTTTCATTTAACAAAAAAGCATTTTCTTCATAAAAGAAACCAACGAAATTTCTGGAACGTCAAAAAAATGAAGAATATACATAAAAGAAGTATTCTGGGGGTGTACATATACTGACAGATAAGCACATACACAAACTCTCGTGATCCTTCAAAGCAGCTCCCACACACACACTCTTAATCCTTCAAATCAGCCCTCTCCCTCCTACCTGACAGCGGTTGCTCCGTCATTTTCTCCTCTGAAGATTCACCGTCTCTTCTAATGGCAGTTTCCTCCATTTTTTGTGAAAGTACCCCAGATTGTATTAGCTTGTAATCTGATGTTTCTCTTCTTACTTTTGCGTGCCACTTCAGTTTCACTTGCTTAGTAACTAGCACACACCTTATCTTTTGTGAATTATAGATTAACAGTTACGTTATATCATGTGTGTGCATGTTGGCGATTGTTGCTGTGTATGCGTATGTGCTACTGCTATGCATTCGTGCGGCTGGCGGTATCTTTCTCAGGGAATCACAAGAGGGCAAGGGTGAGCCTTCTCACACCCTTCCTCAAACATATATCGTCCTTACAGTGAAGTATCGGGCACCGGCACACACACCACCCGCCGCACACACCACCCGCCACACACACCACCCACCACACACACGCCTTCCCTGTGCGCCCCTCTTCTTCTTACCTTTTGAGACCCTACCAAACCTACAGCTTCCTCCCGCCTTTCGCCCCGCGTAAACACCTTCCCCCTTCAGCCACCTATCAACCCCCCCCCAGCCTTCTACGCTCCACTTCCTCTAACAATCGCACGCACAATAATATTCTAGTGGATGCAGCGGCTTCTCCCTCTTCCTCGTGTTTCTTATGTTTTCTTGTAAAAAACGTTTAAAAATGCAGATTTTTGTTAGGAATTTGGAGGGTAAAACCCTCTCTTTTGATGTTAATGAGTTTGATGAAGTAGACTCGTTGAAGAGTCAAATTTCGTACTCTGAAGGCATCCCTTCTGAGGAACTCCGTGTTGTTTACTGTACTAAGCAGCTTCAGGATGGTTTCTGCTTGGGTGACTATGGAATCAATAATGCTTCTACCCTGCACTTGGTGAGATTATTGGGGGATGGGGAGAGGGGTGTGTGTTGCTGTGTGTGTAAGTATGTTAATGTCTGTTGGTATGTGGATGTGTGTGTGTAGAGATAAGCGTCGATGTGTGCGTGGAGATATGCGTTGTGTGTGGAGATACGTGTATGAATTTATGGATTTGTGTAGGGATGTGTGTGTTGATGCGTGTATGCATGTGTGGATTCGCGTGTGGATTTTGGTGTTTTGATGTGTATTTGTGTCATCTTTTTCGCTATGTGTGTGATATTGATGTCTGTTGATGTGAATATCTTTTTATTCGTGTGTGAGTCTTTTTTTTTGGCTTTGGAGTGTGCCCCCTCACGTCTATATTCGTGTGTATTCTGACTATATATGTTTTTTTTTGATGAAGCATTACCTGAGCCTTGGGATTTCACTTTTGCTTCTCCCAGTGTATGTGATAGATAAGCTTTACTTTCAGCGGTTGAGTGTGTATCTACCCTGTGCTTCACCGTGAAATTTTATGGATTATGAAGGTGTGTGCAAAACTAGTCTCAGGACGTGGCTGGCTCGTGTGTGTTGCCTGACGATGCATAACTAGCAAGTGTTACTAGCAAGTGTGTTACTAGCACGTGTGTGTGCCCACTGTTACGTGTTAATGCTCACTGTTATATGTGTTTGCTCACTGTCTCGTGTGTGCTTGCCAAAACACAAGTCTGTATCCGTGTGTTTTACCGCATAACTAACTACTTCTTTCTATACGAGGGAAAATGCGGGTTATTTCATCTTTTTGTGTACTTTTCGCTCCTCTTCATGATACAAAAATTGTTTTTTTTTCATCTAAAACATCTTCTTGTGATGCAGTCTCTACGTTTACGAGGAGGAGCTATTGAGCCCTCATTGCAGCAGTTGGCACAGAAATACAACTGCGAGAAGAGGGTGTGCAGAAAGTGCTATGCCAGGCTTTCACCAAAAGCTCAAAACTGCAGGAAGAGAAAGTGTGGAAGATCAAACCAAGTTCGCCCAAAGAAGAAGCTGAAGTAAACAGAAGGTGAAGATGAAGGAGATAAAGGAGATGAAAAAGATAGAGAAGAGGTTGAAAGTTTTGAGTCGACGCGCACGCACTTGTGAAGAATGAGCCGCTGCTGAAGTACTAACTGGAGGAGAATATTCCCTCACTAGTGTAAAGGCTTGGAAGCAGAAGATGCGAATGATTCGCTTGCGTGTGCTATTTTGTGTGTTTCAGGCGGTTTTTGTATGAAGTTTTCTTCATTTTCTCCATTTTTCTGGTTGTTTTTTGAAGAGTTTTCTTCCTTTTCTTTCATCAGTTGAGGTCTATTGCTTTTTTTGCTAAGTTTGGTTGAGAAGCCTGTTATGTGTGTTGTCATGCGTGTGTGATATGCGTGTGTCGCTATGTGTATGATGTGCGTGTGTTACCATGTGTGATATATACATATCGCCATGTGTGCGATAAACTAGCTCAAATATCTGACTGCTCTACTCTTCTTGGGTAGGAACCTTAAGTATTGGCTTTATGAGTTTGTTGGCATTAACTCGGCTGTGTGTTGCAGTTTGACTGTTGTGTATGTTGATATATACGCTGGTGTGTGTGTTATTCCACGCTATCTCATGTGTGAGTCCTATCGTACGTACTGACATAACTTAATGTGCAAGCTAGTAAGAATATTTTTGTGTGTGTTTTTCCCTCTCTGCCTTAAGCTTGGTGTGCTATAATAGGAGAGAGCAAAACGTAAGCTGATATTGAAGGGTTCCCATAGTCCGTGCGACTTTGTTTATCTGCAAAAGTTAACGCACACACCTCAACACGTACGCCAATACACAGCCATCCACACATGCACCCACCCACACACACCTACATGCGCGACGACATACATATCCACGTGTACCCGCAAAAACACACCAACGCACCCATACACACACTCACAGGATCTGCGTATAAACTGTGCACACTAGCAAAAGATATTTCTGGAATCATAGACTGTACTACTGCCACTATAACATACACATCTTCATAGTAGCTCGGCCTGCACATTCCAGAACGACACACACTAGATTCAACATCATTAGCGCTTGATTCCTTATAGTATACACTGTAGCTGCGTGAAGATGACGCTCTCTTCCTCATATTTAATCGCATCAGAAATGTTCCCTTTTCTTCCACAAAACCCCCTCTAAGTCGCTACACTGAGACCACCTTGAAGCTGCGAGGCCCGACGCCTACTCTCTAGGTAGAAAACCCCCATCCCCCCCGGTAGAAACCCCCCATACACCTCCCAGTTACTGGTCGCCTGCTATAGATAGCAACTGCTTCCTTAGCTGTAAATGCCTGATACCCTCAAGTGGTGTACCCGCAATAAATTTATTGGGAGACAGCCCCCCACTTATAATGAGATGAACGTGTTAGAATACCCCACAATACCCGTACTAAAACCCCCCAACACCTCCGCTGATAACCCCGCAAACACCCGCAATGAGCCCCCCCCAAAAAACCTCACTGGTAGACCCCACAGCACCCGTAGTGAGGCCCCCCCAGCTCCAACAGTGAAACCCCACAAATATCCCGACTAAAACCCCCCGAACACCCCTATTAAAACCCCCCTCTACCCCCAGTAAGACAGCCCTCTATCCCCACTAAGACCGCCCCCACCACCAGTAGCCCTCCCGTGCTGTGTACATAGCCTTCGCATTGTAGAAGATCTCGTCTTCTCGAATGCCCTGGAATGACTAAGGCTGAAGGCCTACGTAGTGTGTGCGTGCTTGAAGCTGATAGATTAACTGAGTGTCTTGTGTTTTTCTCTTCATCAAATTGCCCGTGACGCCGTACACACACCGCCGAACCGGCTGCAGGTTTTTACAAACGTACACACGTCTTGGTGGGTGCTATAGTGGCTTGCACACACACATGCACCGCTCTTAATATTGCTTAGATAACTGCAGGCTATCCTTTATCTTTGCTTGGATGGTAGGCTGTGATAATAGCAGTATAGTGTGTGTGTGGGTGTTATCCTTGTGGAGTGCAGGTGTGTTGGCCTCGTTAAATGTGTGTGTGTTATCCTCGTGAAGCGTGTGTGCTCCCCATTGTGGACTATGCATTATGCTTGGTGAATCGCTATGTATTAACAGATACTGGAATAAGGCTTGAATAAAGCACACAGCTCACATGCGTGTGTGCGTAGTTGTGTGTGTGCGTGTCTTGGTGTGTGTGGTTGTGTGTGCGTGTCTTGGTGTGCGTGGTTATGGGTGTGAGTGTATTTTCGGTTTTTGTCTTTCCATCTACGCTGACCTGCATGGCTATCATTCTCTGAGGTATCCTCATCTTATGAAGTAGCTAGACACTTCCTCCTGCCTGAACTGAGCTTACTGAATTTGATGATGCTTACAGGCTAAGCCTAGCGTCTAAGCTTTTAGTGTGTGTGCAGCCATCCCTCCCTCATATCCCTCCCCCACACCTTCCCCACCTCCCTAACTCGAGATCGCCCCTCACTTCCCTTTCAAGACCTCCCCCCTACCCTCACCCCCTTTTGGGGTTACCTTCAAATATGTGTGTCCGTCCAACATCAGCCACATGCACTGTGCCCGCGTGTGTGTGTGTGTGCGTGATAAATGTGTATGACTCCGTATGCGCCTCAGATGTGTGTGGGCCTCACACGTGTGTGTAATCGCTCCTCGCTCCAACCCATCCCTCTTCTCGCGCTCACACACATATTCTCCCTAGTTTTAAGCAAAATACACACACAAAAGTGTGTGCGGCTCATTCCAAAAGTTAGCATGCTTACTTTCCTTCCTTTTCTCACTTGCTCCTGCTTCTTTGCATTTTAGGCGGGAAAGTAAGTATGTGTGCGAGCTAGCAATTATTGTGTGCATACATTTCCCCCCCCTCTTACTCATCACATATCATCAGCTTAGAATCCCATGAGAAGGCTAAGAAAGATGAATTCAAACAGTTGAAGAAGATTTGTAGGCGTACATACACCCCTAAAGAGGGGTATATTGACCTGTAAGAAGAAGGAGGAAAGATTTCTTTGGGAGTCAAAAAGAAGAAGAGGAGGGAGAGAAATGGTGATGCGACTGAAAATCTTCCATGCAATTATGTGTGGCTGACAAAGGCATGTGTCTATGTGTGCTTGTTATCTACTTACTATTCTAACGATCAACACGAATACAAACATTTTTTAAGAGTTTATGGAGAAGAAGAAGCATCTTCTTGGGGACTTCTTGAAGATGAGGAACTGAAATTTGCTTTCAGCTGCTTTGGATGAGTCTCTGAGTGTAGATATTCTGACGGCATTTTTGGGGTTTCCTTCCTCATACATTGCAGATGAGTCTAGGGACAGAGACACACACGGTGAAACACACACGCACTCTGTACCACACACACACCGTATAGCAGAGACTGTGTAACACATGCACACGGTGTAGCACATATACACTCTGTAATACACACACACAGTGTAACATACGCATGCCCTCTGTAGCACACATGCTGTAGCCCTTACTATATAATGCACACACTCTAACGTTCGCGCAAACATGTGATACACGTTCTAACGTACACACACACACTTATAAAACACACTCTTGCATAAGCAGTGTAGCATGCACACAGATTCATAACACACGGTCTAACTTATCACACACACTTATGCAACGTATGGAGATGTTTACATATACAGTTACAAGGGATAAGTCAGCTCTACACCTTCCGTGTGTGCTACCTACAAATCTCTGCACTACTACATACGCAATTTGCTCTGTGCACACACTCACTTGAGCTCGCATCTTCGGCGCTGTTCACTATCATCTTGGCGTGCTTTACGCACAGAGAAACGGCCATCTGCAAGTTGACGATACTTCGTGATGAACGGATGAAAAACTTGAAAATGGGCTGCATACCAAGTGCCTCGAGTGTGCTCCGGTATATGTATGTAATCCTTCTGTGCCTTGGTGTATACTATGGAGAATGGTGGAGTTCTTCCTCATTCCTCTGCTTCTCGGAGGGAAGGTCTATTCAACCTTTCAAACCAGTTTGGCATACTCGTAAGTTGGTGTGTGTGTGCGTGGTTGTGTCTGAGTTTGTGTCTTTGCGCAGGGTGTATGATGCCTGATATATATCACGGTGTATGCTATGTATGATGCATACCGCCTAACCTCCTGTGGGTGGGTATGCTGTATACGATGCCTGACCTATATCCCCCCTTGTGTGCTACACATGGTGAACACGTCACACACTCCCCCTGTATGTGAGGTGTATATACACCCCTCAATTCCCTTCTTTCTGCAGCCAATGACTTCGCAAAGGACGGAACGCCTTGTAGCCTTTCCCGGCCGACTTATACAACTTCTTGCCCTGTATTGGGGGTGAAGACTTCGCATCTTCATCTCTCTGCTTCTTCTTCATCACTGAGTTTGAGCTCATATATACTGGAAGAATGTGGAAAGTATGGGTTTGTGTGCGAGCTTCCCTCCAGGATACTACCTGATGGAAGCTGTAGAGCTTGCCCTGTAGGGATGGCATTTATTGAAGAGGAGGGCACACTCTTCTGCCGAGATGAGAATGGCCAAACTGCTTTCAGGGAGGTTGTAAACCCCTTTCAGTGCATCGGGGGGGGGTATTGGCCTTGCTATGAAGACCGTGCTCAGCAGGTGTGTAGGGGGGAGCGTGCTGGGGTGTGTGGTGGGGGGTTGTGTGTCGTCCATGTGTGTAGTCCATGTATCAATTGCATGTGTGTAGGTCATCCATGTACAAGGTCCTTGTATAGTGTGCTGTGTGTGAAGCATTTGCATTATGTGTGGGCTGTGGTATACTTGTGTGTGAAGAGATTTTACAGAAAGCACCATTTAAAAGGATTGAGGTAACTGTTTGGATATTGACAGCTTTACGCACAAACGCACATACTCGCCCACACAGCAGCACACACACGAACACAAACATTTTGTGTGTTGCAGGTCGCAGTTCCATACTATTACAAGGGCGATGATTTGGCTGGCCAGCTGACCATGCAAGAGTGTGCGATTCACCACGGGATTGCTAACTATTTCACCACAGTTACGCAGAATAGGTGTGTCTATACAGTCTCTTATTCTGTGTGTGTCTTTTTGTGTATGAGGGGCTGATGGCTTAGTGCTTAGTTTAAGCCTCTGCCACCCTCCTCACGTTATGCCTTTTTGTTTGGTGTTTACCAAATTTTGGGGTCCTCTTCTTCATCTTCTTCCAGTTTTATCTCTTCTTCTTCTTCTGTCTCTTCTGCTTTTACTTCCTCTTCACCTTCGTCTTCTTCTTCTTCTTCTGTCTCTTCTGCTTCTACTTTTCCGTAAACAAATCCTTGAAAATGTTGTTTATCTTCATTTTTTGCCAGGAAAACTATGAAATTCGACTTTCCTGTGATTTCTTCGGAAGAACAAGAAGAGGATTTTCCAGTGGGATATCTTCAGTGTCCTATTCCTCCTCCACCAGCATATGATGCTACAGTAAGATAAGCATCTCTATTTCTTCATCTTCAATTGATTTTCCGCTGTTTTCTTTATCTTTAGTTGAGCTTTCGCTGTTTTCTTCCTTATCTTCATTTTGAATTATCTTTTCGCTGTTTTTCTCTTCTTCACAGACTCGAGGGTGGTTATTTCTTTACTCTTTCTATGGAGTTGGTGTAGCATTCATTCTACTCTATGCTTTATATAAGAAAGGTAAGGTTACAAACTTATACTGTGGAGTTTTTTACAAACTCTGCTACTCGATGGGGGGATGGGGGAGTGTACATACACCCCATATATGCCCCCATATGAGAAAGTTTCTTAGTTTTGATGTATTTGGTAAAATGGCTTTTTGTAAGCTTCAGTCCCCCTTACAGTGTGCTTCGCCCACTTTTCAGTTTGGTTCCCCCCCAACCACCCCCCAACACCCCTCCTTTTCAGGAAAAGAATACTCTCTCTTCTCTGCGAAAAGAGCTAGTTCATGGCAGGGAGCTTTAAACTTTAAAGACATGGATGATGAGGTGGGAGGGAAACGTGTGGCTGGCGCTAAAGATGCTGGCGAATGCAGTGAAGCTAAAGCTGCCGGTGTATGTGTGGGGGAGAATCAAAGTGCTGAAAGTAAAGAGCAAAGAGGCTTACAGATGGGTTTCCGTCATGACGTCTTTGGATCTGCTGCGTTCTGCGCAATGATAGGCCTAACTCTCGGGCTTTTAATCTTCTTGCTAATGTAAGTGTGTGTGTGTGCGTGGGTGTGTGAGTTTGCGTGTGTATGGGTTTGTGTGTCAGTGTGTGTGCTGTTATATTTGTGTGTCTTTTTTGTATGTGTGCTCATGATGCGAGGGTTGTTCTTCCACCAAGCTTGAACCTCTCATCCCGGAAGCTTCACTACAACCCCCCGCCACACCCCACACACTTTGTTTGCTCAGAATAGTGCTGGATACCTATGGGATGCACCTCTATACGCTCTGTAGAAACAACACACAAGTACAGGAAGCGTGTGAAGCCTCAATTACTGCTGGGATTGATCCCTCATGGCTACAAGGATATGCTTGTGCATCAGGCTGTGTGTTCTCTTGGAATCTCACCAACGGTGAGTACCCAGTGTGGCCTTATGAGACTAAATCAGGAGGAGGAGAGCAGATCTTTATCATCTTCATCGTCGTCTGGCATGTCACAGTGGCGTGGTTTGTAGTTGCTCGGTTTTTTCAGAATCAAATACGCACTTTCTTCTTGATTCGGTAAGCTGTGTGTG